>JABUQX010008097.1:0-20000 GCA_015478945.1 Trachelipus rathkii
AGAGAGATATATAATATATTATATAATATAATAAGCTATAATATATATATTTAATATAATTAATATATATAATATTATAATATAAATTAATTAATATAATATATATATATATATCTAAAATATAATAATATTATATATATTATATATAGAATATATATAATATAGAGAGAGAGAGGAGTATATCGGATACAAGTAATGGTGGATTGATTGGATTTTTGAGATAAGTGTTGTTGTGCACGTGCACATACAGCGCTTTTGTTGCGACGGAGATAAAGTCAATCGCTTGAGGTATTCGAATGAACAAGAGCAATACATTGTAAGTGCCCTTTCAGGAAGGGAAAGGGGATAAGGTACCACTGTAAGGTTCTATGGGGAATTAGTTTATTAAGTGTTGAATAGAAGATACATTAACGCGTGGGGAGGGATTCTTTGATCGAAAGATTCTGATCTGCTACGAGTGATCTGTGAAGTTGGGACTTTCACAATATAATGATATGGTGAAAGAACAAGGTGCGATTTATGATAGGTCGGGTTAATATATATAGATAGGATTGTGTGTAATCAATCTATCAAACATCTTATTTAACATATAATTGATAACATTGATTGAAGAAAATTGAGGAGTGAGAGGTACGAAGAATATTATTGTTTTAGGTCATATAGTATATTATTATATAATAATATATAATAATATAATATCATATATATATATATATACTTTATATATAGTAACTTCAGTCTATAAATATATATATCATTATTATAATATATTAAATATATATATATTGGGCGTGATGAACTGGTCTTAAACATATTTGGTTTTAAACCACACTCGGTTTAGAAACCCTATAAACACAATAACCAATGGCGTCTTACAACCTATACAACCAATGCTATAAAATATTTACAAAACTGTATTTAGTTATGATGGTGTCATATGCTCTTTAGCATCTTGTATGGATTATTGGTTTTCTCATTTTTATCGCAAATTCGAAGCAGGTTAACTGAAAGGCAATTAATAGAAATTTTCTTATGCTGATTGCTTGATATATATACCCTGAGAGTGAACATCTGTAATTATTAATATATCGCATTATAAATATAGTTTATCGGACTAATCACTAATCCATATATATATATATATATAGTTATATATTATATATATATATAATATATAAAGTAATAAAAATTATACTATTAAGTATATATATATATATATATTATATATATATATATATATAGTGATAAAGAATCTGCTTAGGATAATATTATATATGATATAATATATATATATATATATAATATATTATATATTATGTATATATAATATAATTATAATAGTATATATATATACTATATACTATATATAATATATATATAATTGATATACTATATTAAATATATATATATATATATTAGTATAGATATATATATAATATAGTATAATATTATATATATATTAAGTATATTATATATATATATATATATATGATATATATATATATACGATATATAGTATATTATTTGTAAAAATTGTAACAATGTTTAAAACATGAATTCCTTGTTTTTCGGGAGAAGCTCTTGGAGGATTTCATTTTCTAACCATCGATGCCACATTCAAAAGAAGTTATAATAAAACTCATTTGTTGAGTGTGTGGGTGGAGTAAGCTGTTCTAGCTCCATATCCATATTTTTCCCAATATAAACATCATCACTTAGTTTACAGTCATTGCCTTCTAGCTTTGGTTGATGGCTTTGGCCACAACACTCCACAAAATGGTTTGTATTATCAGAAAATCTTTTGAAATGTGGCATCGATGGTAGAAAATGAAATCCTCAGAGCTCGAAACAAGAATCATGTTTTAAAACATGTTTAATTTACAAATATATAGTATGATATGATATATATATATATATATATATATATATAGTATAAATGTATATATATACGATATAATATGTATATTTATATATATATGAATATATATAACATTATATTAATGTATAAATAAATATATATATAATATATATATATATATATATATATATCATATATCATATAATATATATATATATTATTTATAATATATATTATATATATATATATATATATATATAAATATATATTATATTATATATATAATATATAAAATTATATATATAATATATAAATATATGAGTATAAATATATTTATATATATATATATATAAGTATATAATATCAACAGAAACCGACTGGTTTTAGGGCTTTAATCTAACAATACCTTGGTTTTCTTTTGATACGATAACATTATTCTGTAAAATAAACAGAAACATCAAGGCAGAAATTTTTTTTATGGGCCTTTAAGTTACTCTTCGATTGAAAAAATTGAGAAAACCAAATCAACATGCTAAAGAAAACCCCTTCATAGCTGCAGAATTTCATCTAAAATGCATGGAATATCTTAGATGGAAAACCATTTGGTTTTTTATGTTTGGTTAAGCTCATTGGATTTAACGATGCTGTCACCTCCTACCCTGCTATATATATGCATAGTACTAGTATAATATATATTATATATTATATAGTTATTAATATATGTTTTATAATTATAATATATATATATAAATAGTATAATTATATAATTTATTTATATGAGAATAGATATATTATATATAACAATGATACTAATCATATCATGGGTGGCAAAGTCCAGGAAACGTAGACGGAAAAATTCCGTCCGGGAGCCGGAGGCCAACATGGTAGGACAACTCTGTACGGGAAAAGGATTGCAGCATTCATGTAACATAAATATAACATACGTAACTATATGATTTATGAATATTATGACAGTCGAATCATATATATCATATATATATAGTTAATATCAAATATATGATTATATATATATATCATATATATATGTCAGATCATTAGTATATATATATATTATATAATAATATCAGTTAACTCAAACGGCTAAATGCGATTTATTGTTGTGGGTAGAAGTCAGTCGGAGACGCTTACTTTACGGGTTAGGTTAGAGTTATTAGGTGTTAGGTTAGGTTAGGTTAAGTTAGGTCCTGAGTTATGGTCATTTTGTTTATATCCTCGAATATAATATTTCCGTCGCGCATCGGTCCGCTATCACAAATTTCTACTATATAATATACAACGCACTATATAATGTTATACACAGACTACTATATATATACTATAATAGTAATAGTATATTATATATATAGTTATATATATAATATGTAATATTATTATATATGTATATATAATGATATATATATGGAATGATGATATAGTAAGTTTATATATGTATAATAAAATAGATTACAGCGCTATTCTGAATCTTTATTATACTAGCATTCAATACTGAATTATAGTTAGACTTCTTACAAACTCTCGAACATTATATTTTCCCGCACGAAACGCTTCCAAAGCACAACTAAAAAAATTTACAATGCAAAATCGGGAAGTATTCCCACTCTGAAATAAAATCAGAAACCCTGCCAAGCGTAAGATTAACACTATAATTTAATATTAATTATTAATTTAAACCAATTTTTATTAATTTGATATTCCTTCTTTAATATTAATAAATAATTTATCATCACATTTTTTCTGTTTAAAATAGAACTTTTCTTATAAGTACCCTTATTTCTGTTGCTCAATCTTTTCGTCTATTTCTGGACTTTCCCTCTAATATATAATCGATATATATATCATAGTATATATATATAATATAAGTATAAATATATTATATATATATAATATATATATATTATATTTATATATATATATATATTATATATAAGTATATTATATATATATATATACTATATATAGTATTAATAATATAAGATCCTCATCCAACATGAAACAGGGAACAAGAACAAGAAACGATGACACACGTAACGATATCTCATTTCTCGCGCCAAACCAATGAAATATATATATATATATATATATATATATATTATATAATATATATATATATATATTATAAGTATAATAATATATATAATATATATATATATATATATATATATAATATATATATATATATATAGCTATATATATAATATATATATATATATTATATAATATATGATGTATGTATATATTATATATATATATATAATATAATATATATATGATATATATATATATAATATTATATATATATATTATATATATATATATATTAGTATATATATATATATAATATATCAAGTGGCACGGCTCCTGCCTTCTTGCATGTTTGTGCAACGACCACTTTTTTTTCCAATATCAACGATACTTTTGTTTTTTAATTATTAAGTCCAGAGATATTCTATTACTATATATATGATATATATATAGATTATGATATATATATATTATATATATATATATATATATATATATATATATATATAAGTATATATATATATAAGTATATGCATGTGAATATACTTAGGTACAAAACTGTATCCACTTGTAATATCGCTTCATATATGGGAATGCTTCCAGTTTTAATCTAAAATCTTAAACTCGCTTGCTTAATTTATAAAATTTCTATATATATATATAATATATATATATATATATATATTATATATATAATATATAATATATATATAGTATATAATATTTATTATTCTTTTTTTCTTTATCTTCCTTTATTTTCCCATAGAAAAATGGGGTTAAGGTGCGTGACAAGGTGCGGAAAAGAAAAGCAGTAGAAGAGCATGACATAAGTCGAAAAGAAAGCCCAGCCTTACCCCGCCCCCTCTGTCATTAAATAGCGAGAACTCATCGCAGTCAGAAAATCCACCCTAAAACTTCATGGGACAGCGAGGACCCTCAATATGGGTAGTTTCGTCAGTGTAAGGGTTAATTCCCCTTGGGCCCAGTGGGCACTAACCTACCCCCCTCAACAATCCCGCCATTCCACTCCTCGTTATACACCTTTCTTCTCGCCCTTGCCAAACTCACATTTATCTCCTTCCGAGAAACATTCGTTACCGACTCAATCCACTTTCTCTTCGGTCCCCCAGCCGGGTCGGTTCCCAACACAATCTCCACTATACATCCGCTTAAACCACCGGATATCAATTCATTGCCTTTCCACATGACCCACCATCTTCAAACAACTTTCATTTATTTCTCCTATTTACCCCTTTCTCCACACCAAACACAGCTCTATAATACGTTCATTCCTTCATTTTTATTAATCTTCTCAGCCTAGCCCATAGCCCTCTTAAGCATTGTCATTGAACACATTGAACTTTAGATTTTTACTTCCTTCTTAATTCCAGACCATAGTCTCACTAACATAACACAATAACACTGGTAACAACATACCCTCATGTTAAGACTCTAGCCGCACCCAAGACTTTAGTCCCTTTATTCACTAACGGGAATTAATTGCATCCCAAAGCAACCTTCCTTGCCCATCCAACTTTCCTACTACACTCTGCATCCGTCCGTTCCCGTTCTGCATCTCAACATTTATTACCTAAATATTTTAAAACTCAGACACTTGGGTTCAGCTGCTCCAAACCAATCTAAACATAACTTCAACTGAGAGGAGTGTCCTCACTCCACAACCATAACTTACTCATATCCACGTTTACTTTCAAAGCCCTCCTTTTAACACACTCCTGGCAAATCCTCTCTACCAATCGCTCTCAAAACTCTCTTCAGAATTTCGCCATAAACAGAAGCCAAAATCATCCGCTTATACGTAGGCGCACCCTCCCACTCATCTCCCATTCTCCACCCCATCACCATCATTTAACACCATTTCCTGCCATCGAATTCTTTCATAACCCCATCCCATATACAAAGAACATAACCAAAGGAGAACAATAACACAAACCCTGTCTTACTCCCGCTATTAATCTAACCAATCACCAGTTGACACCATTATCTTAAACAGCACGCTTCTACTATCGGTCATACATACTTTGATTCCATTCAACGAAGCTACCACCAAACACCCATACATTCACTACACCTGGCTATGAAGCCTTTCCCAGTTAACTCTATCATCGCCGTTGCAAGAATCCTAAAAACCCAAATTACATTATTCTTCGTTCTGCCCTCATTCTTCGTCAATCATTTGTTTCAATGTAAAGATTTATCCACACATCCTCTACCGATAGCAGTCCTTAAAGCGCACCTTGTCTTGCACCAAGTTCAGTCTTCAGTCCACTCGACGACACTCTTTCGAACCAATAATAATCGAGCCATATCACCTTCCGCTACGAGTGACACTCAAATAACTGTATATCCGCGGCCTCATAATTCTACAAGTTCCACCCTTTCTGAGTTACCTACCCTTGATATAGGTACTATTACTGAAGCTCTCGCGTCCAAATCCCTTGGGAACTTTACCCTCACCATAAACCTTTATCGACAACTTCACAAATCCAATTCAGTATCACCATCCTTTTCCATCCGCGTCTGTTGATCATTTCAACCAGTAATCTCATCTAATAGCCTCGCAGATTTTACCATTCTTTCAGCTGTTTTCGACACTCTACCATTACCTTCCTCCATCTTACTAATACACCTCATCCCCAAATTACCTCACTTCCTTCTGCACACATCAAACCCACACAC
The DNA here is from genome assembly GCA_015478945.1 of Trachelipus rathkii. Lineage (NCBI taxonomy): Eukaryota > Metazoa > Arthropoda > Malacostraca > Isopoda > Trachelipodidae > Trachelipus > Trachelipus rathkii. The sequence goes on from JABUQX010008097.1 coordinate 6,602, forward strand.
ATTCATATCACCTCTACCTTCTCATTACTGTTAATATTGTGTCACGTTTCTCGATTCTTTCACAAACTTGCGCGATCTCTCAATACCATTGTCTATCCAGTTACATAAAGCACATTCCTAATTCATTATTCTAAGGCCACACTCCCCTTTAGATTCTCATTTCTTAACACTTTCGACGCTAATCCTTCCAGAGAGCTTCCTATTCCATTGTAAGTCCCCATTCATCGCGATTCTCCCTGTGAAAACTGTTCAATATTCACCTCTTTGTTTTAGCACGTTATGACACCTTTTAGTAATTTTTTTTTCCTCCTTATATACATTCTAAGCATCTTTCTTGTTGAAGTCTCATATATTCGTGCTTTTAGATACATTCAAGCCTAGCATGTATTTCTATTTATTTACCTTTAACCGCTTGTCATGCACCTCTTCATCCGACCATTCTACTGTTATACATCTCTTTACTTCCTATCTGTAGCACATGCCACATACGTTCTTTGGCCTACTAACCACATTTGCTTCCTTTCATTTGCCCCCTGAAGCGAGTTTGTTTCAAGTATCAACTTGTTCACATTCCACCGTTTTTGATTTACTAGCAAGCGCTCTTACATACTTATCCTTATTGTCTTGCTAACTTAACTTCTCGCTCTTAATTTTACCTACTTCCTTTCGTATCGACCTTCCTCTCCATCCAAGCCCACTAACTTAATTTTTACATAGAACAACATAATGATCCGATAATCCCATTTCCACCAAAACCCCTAACTGATTTAACATCAACACATACTTTAACATCTCCTTCTTACCCAACAACTAAATCAATCATACCTTTTCACTTCGATACCATCTCTACCTACAACCAACTCTAGTATACTTATGGATACTCTTGTGGTGTTTAAAGAAAGTATTAACTATACACATATACCCTCCTCCTCTTCAAGAAATCAATCACCTTCCTGCCATTTCTTCTATTTTCTTCCGCCCGGGCCACCGTCGCGAGCCGCTGTTCGCGTGACAAAAACCACGTGTTATGACATCCCTTTTTTGACTCACTAGTCCAAGCCATTTAGGTCACCCAACTTAATCAATCTGAAGCTCCTACTCAACCCCCATCCAGAACATCATTCACATTCATCCGCAAAAATTCGTAATTCTCTTCAACGTGTTTCCCTCAAGATGGACCAATAGGTCACAACCACACAACCTTGGAACCTTACTTCAACTTAATTTAACCATTAGAAAATCTAGATCTCACACAATCAAAGTCTACCATGGCTTTGTACCACAGGTCACTCATCAAAATTGCAATCCTTCTCTTCCTCTCTCATTCAATTTCCAACACCCAGTACACAACACATTTCAACACACCACACCAACTCAGATTTCTTCGTTTCTTTCCATCTTTGTTTTCAGTCACAGGCCGAGCAATCAAATTTGCCCTGTCTAAATACATCCATCACCTCTCTCCCTCTGCTCCTCACAACATTTATTCCTCTTGACATTCCATGTACCCCATACGATTCAATAACAATTTCGCCGAAAGATAAGTACACTCGTTTAGGGCGATCACGACCCTCTCCGAGGCCTGCATAGCATTCCTGGCAAGAATAGATGGTAGTAGGCAGGCCAACCAAACTATCACCGTCCCTTAGTCGGCTCTTACGACACGCAGAGGACATACGATGGGGCAATTCTTTCTCCCCCCAACACCAGGGATATGAGTAGTAGGATGTCTGTAAGTGTTATCTAGAAGATTAAGTGTTAATAATATATATATAAGATATATTATATATATATATTATATATATATATATCATATATATATATATATAAATATATATATAATAAATATATATATATATATTATATATTATATAGTTATATATATATATATATTATATATATATATATATATTACACGCGTAAAAGAGTAAATAAGGCTTCGATTTTCCTCCGCGTTGCAATTATAAATGCAACTTTCCTTAACGTATCTCATTGGGATACTGAACGAAATATTTTGAAGTTTAAAAATGATTAACATTGACTAAATAGGGAAAACTTCGTTGCAGGGCCTGTCTCAAACTAGTTGTTGAAAATAAACATATAAAAAATTTGTTACCTTCTAATTGTTTTTTATTCTATATTTTTCTGTGAAGCGCAATTTCGATAAGTTTTTAACTTCATAAATCAATATATAATATATATATATATATATATATATTATATATATATTATATAATCATTATATATAATATAATAATATAATATAGTAATAATATATATATATATATATATATATAATAATATATATACATATATATTATATTATTATTATTATTATTATTATTATATTATTATTAATTTTATTATTATTATTAATCTATTATTTATTATTATTTATTATTATTATTATTATTATATATTATTATTATTATCCTCTTGTACCCCAGAGATTGGGTGTAAGGTGTGTAAACACAACCACCGTAACTGAAAAAGGTAGATAGAAGAAATATGAACTGTAGTCGAAAAGAAAGCCCGACCCTTACCCGGCCCATTTATCCTTTAAGTGAGCTCCTCGGTCCAAATGTTTGGGTTTCATTCCCCTGAACAAAACCAGCAACCATAACCCCTGTTACAACCCCGAAATTCACTCCTATTATGTCATCTTTCTTCTCCGCTCTGCGCAAACCAACTCACATTCCCTCCTCCCCAGGCAGTTCTTTACTGGGACTCAAATCACTTTTCTTTTGTCTCCCAGTCCGGGTCGATTCCCAACACACCTCTATACACCCGCTTACAACCCGACTACATCCCATTCCTTTCCAACATGACCAAACCATCTCAATGTCTCTCGTTTTCGTCTTTCATTTACTCTTTCTCACACCACACACCCCCTAAATACGTTCATGTCCCTCATTTTTATCAATTCGTTCGCAACACCTGACACCATCCCTAAGATTGTCCATTTGACCTGCACACTTTGTACTTTAGATCTAATAGCTCTTATTCCAGACAATAGTTTACCCTCATGTAAGACTCTACTCAAGGTAAACACAACGTTCATGCAAGACTCTATAGCGCACTCAAACAATATTAGTTTCCCTTTTTACATCCTACCAAGATTAATAGCAACGGCTAACCCTTCCTACGCATTCACCAACTTTCTTACTGAACTCCATCATCCGTTCCCTTTTCTCATTATCCAACATATATCCTACATATTTAAACTTCAGAACACTATAGTCTAGGGTGCAGAGCCTATAATTTAAGCACCGGGGAGGCTGTCTTCACTTACCATTAACCATAACCTTGCTCTTATCTACGTTTAACTTCAAACCCCCTCCTTTTACACAACCCTGCCAAGATCCCAGTGTTCGAATTCCCCGCTGATGAAGAGTAAAATCCTCTGTGACTCATTCATTTATAAAATGGGGGCCAGGCCCCTTGAGTACTCCAGCATTTATGATGAGAAAAACCGGGCTTGCTTTAAAAATACGGTTTCGATAGCGTTCTTTTTTATGGGGACGTGGATGGCCTAGTAGTTAGAGCATCCTGTTACTGGGTTATCCTCAGCAACGCGGAGTCCCAGTGTTCGAATCCCGCTGAAGAAGATAGGTAAAATCTTCTGTGACTCATTCATGGTTAAAATGAATGAGTCACAGAAGATTTACTCTTCATCAGCGGGAATTCCGAACACCCTGGGGACTCCGGCGTTGCGAGTACAGTAACCCCGGCGCTTTAATCCACTAAGCCATCCACGTCCCCAATAAAGAACGCTTCAAACTTAGTTTTTAAAGCACCGGTTTTCCTCAATCCCATAAATATGATATACTTATATACCAGGTGGGACGTATACAAGGGGTGACGTCAGGGTAAAGACGTAGCTCCCGTCCCAATATTTTTGAGTCCGTTTAATAAATAAATTAAATGGGTGAAGATTATACTAAATTATGTATGGGGGCAGGCCTGTTTGAAATAGAAATGCAGCTCAAAGAAGATTTTTGGCTCTCAAATGCAGCGGGAGTTACGCACACTGGACCTCGCGTTGGCTCGTGAGTACAGTAACCGGCGGCTTTATCCACTAAGCCATCGGCGTTCCCAAAAAGAACGCTTCAGAACGTTAGTTTTTAAAGACCCGGTTTGCTCATCCCATAATTGCTGAGTACTCAAAGGCCTGGCCCCCATTCAAAGGCCTGGCCCATAGATAAATCTTAGTTAACTTTACAGCATATTAAGTTCTATATTTATTAAAGACTCCAAAAATAGTTGGGGTAGGAGCTTACCCGTACCCTTGGCCTACCTATGTTACGTCCCTGGTTATTATATGATTAATATAATCATATATTATATATATATGATATCTATATAGTATATATATTATATATATATATATAGTGAATATATATATATATATATTATATATATATATATAACTATAAAGTATAGTTATATACTATGAAGTGACAGGAGTGTTTATTGGGAATACTTTCTTTTTTCTTCTTCCCGTCACTTTCAAATCTTTATAGTTATTCCTTTTCCTGTTTATATTGCAGAAAATAATTAGAACAGGTACTAGCTTCTTGCAGCTTTTTCTGGTGGGATCGCCTTCTTTCACCTAAGCTTGGCCACTCGCTGCTAGTAAGCTATCAACATAAGTTGTTAAATCGAATGAGTTTCAAACAGAAGATTTTTACTCTTCTTCAGGCGGATTCGAAGCACTGGGACCTCCGCGTTGCTGCAGGGGTAACAGTAACCCGGGGATGACTCCTAACTACTTAGCCATCCAACCGTCCCCTAAAAAAGAACGCTTACAAACGATAGTTTTTAAAAGCACCCGGTGTTTCTCATCCCATAAATGCTGAGTACTCAAAGGCCTGGCCCCCATTTTAAATTATTTGTCAGATAAAAGATAGATTTACATTCTCAGGACATTTAATTGTTGCCACGTTATTTCTTCCCTGAAAAAATGTAAATGAAACCTGTAAAGTGATCACACTTTCATTGTACCATAAAGAAACTTAAAAAGAACTATCTATATTGATAGCCTAGAAGAATTCCGTTCTATGTCTGGAGCCACAGTTTTTATTCGATTTCATTACAGAAAAATCACTTTGGGAAGCCACTTTTAGTAAAAAAGTGTGAACCTATTGAAAGTTTTTAAAAACCATTCCCGATCGACAACGTCCTAAAGCAAGAAGCGCTGTTTCCATTATTTAAAAAGTAATTAAAACTTTCTTAGAAACACCATGAGGCAAGAAAGACTTTTCCGCCTTTAGCAATGCTTCCGATCAGAGAAAGCTTTATTATGGGCATCATCAAGATTTTAATGATAAAAGTGGATTGGATAAATTTGCTCAATCAAAAAGATAGAAGAGCGCAATTATCTTTTTAAAATAAATTGTAAGGTAAGATTACATAACTAATTTTTTAAGAATTATTGTAAAATTTTTTTTTTAATTTTCTAGATTAATGCTTTAAGGTCATGAATGCTCTCTTTTGAAAACACACACGCACCAACACAACACACACACACCAACAACACACACACATCAACGACACCAGCCACACAATATAATATGATATATATTAATAGTATATATATATATATATATATATATATATATATATATTTATATATATATTATATTATATATTATATATATTATATATACTTATATATAATATATTGTGTGTGTGTAGTGTAAGGAGTAAAATAGCGAAATGCAACTTACTATTCGCAATTTATTTTCTTTGGACGAGCCGCGCCTTGTTTTTAATATATTATATAATATTTGTATATATTAATACTATATATATACATTAGTATATATATTAATATTAATTAATTAAATATTAATAATATATATGATTATATTAATGTAATTATTATATATAATATATGATTAAAATATATATTATATTAAATTATAATTATAATATATATTATATTAAGATTATATTAATTAATATAATATCAGAGCGCGTGAGCTACCGGCTCTAATATACTTATATTGGTTATTGCTAATTTATCCGGGCATATATCTTTATTATACTCAATACTCACATACCTATCCACCTATGTAGTTATTAATATATATATAATAATTATATATAATATATATATATCTATCGTATCTAAATTGAATATTATATCAGTGGAGTACTCAATTTGAAGATTTACTAAATAATTTCAAATGGTCGTAATATTACGATGTTTAATAAATATAGTATATATATATATTGCATAATTATATTATAAATTATATTATTAAAACACGGAATTACATAACAAATTAATTTATATAATTATATGATAAATTAAATATATATTTAATTATATTTAATATATGTTGTGTAGTTATTTAGTGATGTTTTTAGTATTGGATGTTATGTGTTAGGTATATGTATAGTTAGTTGTTTGTGATGTTGGATGTTGGATTGTGTTGCACGTGTATTATGTTTCTAAATAAAATAGCAGTATTTCCAGAGTATCCGAAAATGCACTCTTAATATACTATAGAAATAATTATAATTATTCAATAATATATTTTAAAAAATTATATTTATTAAAAAATAGTTTAAAAAGCAACGAAATTTTTATTAAATGAAAATTTTATTTAAAAAAGAGAAAAATAAAGAATAAATTTTTATTTTCATATTTTCATATAACTATTGCTTTCTTTCATCTTAAAGATTATTAATTAAATTATCATTTATAAGTATATCATTTATTGAATTATCATATATGATGAGAGAGAGCAGAGCAGACCAAAGTAGGTAGGAAGAAGAGAGAGAGAGAGAGCTGAGAAGAGATGTAAAGAAAAAATTATTACTCTTTCACATTATTCCATACTTGCTGATCTTCTGTTTACTGTGTTTTCTCACGGTGTACTGTCGTAAGAGAAAGGTGATATACACATTACAGTATGGTATATAGTGTGACATCGGATCAGCATTATATGCGAATTTATGGTAAGAGCGATAACTGACTAGATTGTACCGGGTTACAGTATGCAACTGTTCGATAGAGTCTACCACTACCCTCGCCAAGAGTATAAATTCGGTTAGATTATGAGACGACGCACGCTTGATAATCCTATTATTCAGCGATTTACACATCGTGTCAGAAGGAGAGCGACTCTATGCTAATGAAAGACCACTATAGTAATCGCTGGCGATTGCCAGACTTGCGAAGAATATATTGCACTTGAAGAGATGGGAGTTATGAGAGAGATCATCTTGTATATGGCGAGAGAACCTGAAGGTTGAGGAATAGCACTAAATGAGCCGACGTTGGATCGATCAATGTTAACATACTTCCAAGAGAACAAGGAAGAGGAGATCAGAGCACCAGAAATATATGCGAGTGGATGTCTTATATATTGAAGAGAAGAGAGGAGGATACTCACGCTTCGTTTTAAATAGTATTGTCCTTCACTTGTGGAGAGTTAGATGATTATTACACGTTGTATTTGATTTACTTGAAGTTGAAACACATTTTATATCAGTGTTTTTATTATAAACTTCAACGAATTTTCTTTCATTTCGGAAACAAGATTTACATGGATTCTACAAATTTAATTTGTACTACGGTTGAATTCTTATTCTATGTTATTATAACTTGGATAACACAATTTATATTATATATTTAAATATGGAGGTGTGAGAGAGAAGCCATCTCATAGAAAGGTATTACCAGCATTTATTGTGGGGATAGTGAGAGAACTAACCGGAGCGTGCCTTTAAAAAAACTACGTTGAAGCGGTTCTTCTTGTTTGGCACTCGATGCCGCATATAAGCTGTCTAGTATCAGTTTCCCTGAGTGCATATTATCATACCCTGAGGTATATTATATACTATGTATTTTAATATATATATTTAAGCAACGGCGGAGGTCACTACAGTTTACGAATATTTACCTAGCTGAAAATGAAATAAGTATAAAAATCTATGTCTGATTACATCTCACTATTTCAATTTATATCAATACACTTATTATAATTTTGAATAGTATATTTACTATACTAGAGTATGTACTATCAAAGCTAGATATTGAATATTATAAGAAGTGCAGAATCCTCACACCCAGATAAAATGACTGTGCAAAAAGTCGTAGATACACTGGTAGTCTGTTGGGGTATAAATTTCTTTTCTGCCTCTATTACTCACCAAACTAGAAGTAATGCTATCGACCTTGATCAGAGCTGTTATGGAGAAGTTGGAGGGAAGATAATCTATAGATAATATTCCATGTATTGATATTGCAGAAAATAATTAGAACAGGTACTAGCTTCTTGCTGCACCGTTCATTTTCCCGGTGGTGATGAGATCGCCTATCCTTTTACACCTAAGCTTGTGTACCTACTCGCTGTACTTAAAGTAGATATATACTATCTATGCTATATGTTTATGTATTAACTATTTTATTATTTATAAACTTTGATTTATCTTTATTATATATGGGATTCAAAATTCACAGTTATTATTGATTGATTTAGATATTTATTATAGAACAATTATTAGTAGTTCAACTATATACTATATTAATATATCCAAGACTCTAAATTATTACGCTCATTTAGTTACCAGTTACGATATACCTACTAAATTATTTACTATGCAATATCATACTTATCATATATAAATTCTAGGGACGTATTGCTATAGAGCGGTTAGTCGCTAAGGCGAAATATTAACAGAACAGAACATACACTAACCCAAATTATAAAATACAATGTTAGGGGTTCCCTTCAGCATTAGAGTAGAAGAAAGTTAGAAAAGAGACGATGAGAAGAAAAAGAGAGAGATGGATGGAGAAGAGAGGTTGGATAGAGTAGAAAAAGTTTAATAGAATCGAGGACAGCGCATGTTTGAGGATGGAGGACAGCAGGGGCAGTTTGGAAAGAAGATGATGAGCAGCAGATAAAGATGGGAGAATGAGGAAAGAAAGACGGGGCGTTGTCTTTATGAAGCGTAAAGGTTTTTTTAGTGGGAAGAAGGTGCGTTTTATTTTGAAGAATAAAGGGCCATCCTAAAAGGAGCAAGCAATCATTGGCTTTTGGTGGATTAAAGTCCCAACTTTATTTATTTATTATTATTATTATTTTATTTTTTATTTTTTGAAAACTTTACTTGTGGTGTGAATTTGATGGAACAAACACCAATAATATCATTTTCAAGTCTGAAATAAAATGTAAAATCGGTTTAGTAGAAAAAAAGTTAGGTTCTATATTAAACCACGGAGCAATAAAAAAATTAGTAATCATGGGTAATCCGTCCTTGGAGTAATGGGCTCTACATCTTTATGATCGATATATATCCTCTACGCCGTAATGTCTAGAAAAGAGGTTCTAGAGCCTGCCTTCCTTTTCACTTTGATTATTGTACAAATTTGGAGGTATTTTTTAATTTTTAAAAAAATCTACCGCGGCCACTCTCGCGTAGTGAGAGGGGCACCCTCAGGGGACGCGGGGGATGATATAGAGGGGGGGCCGAAGGCCCCACCCCGGATAAAAAAAAAATATCAAATATCAATTTATTATTATCATGACGTCTCTACAAACTTTATGTGCATATATCAAATTTAAACTAAATACTTTTATAAAGATATTAGTGGAGAAGAATTAATTTATGATGGAGAATATTACTCTTTAGATTATAAATATTGATTGCTGTTTAATAGAATAAATAATAAACTTTTCAGAAAGTTTCTTTATTTTGTTGGGGAAGTGTTTAGGTAATACAGATTTTAATAGGCTAGTTTGATTTCAATTTTTAGGGGAATAAATTAAATATGCTTTAGATGTGTAGTGAAAGAATGACAATTGATATAGTATTAATCAGGGATCGTTTCCTAATTTTGACAAAATAAATCAGTGAGGAATAAAAAAAAAATTTAGCCGAATCTTGGGAAATCATGCATCAAAAGACAGATCTGGACCAACTATTATAAATTTATTATAATAATGAAAATAAATTGATTAGAAAATAATGAAAAAATTATGAAACCAGACAAAAAAAAAAAAAACTAAAAAGAAATGTTGTTTTGGTAATAGTTGAAATTAGATAGACAGTTGATATTTATGAACTGACTGCGGTCGAGAGCGGACGCATTGAAAAGAGAGTGGAAAAAAAAGAGAAGATTCAGAAGAAAGGAATTAGAGAAAAGAACCAAGAAACACAAGAGCTTGCAACGAGGGATTGAAACTTTGAGTGTTGGGAAAGAAGATGGTTTCTGAGATAACATTTAATCAGATTATGCAAAAACTTTTTAGGAAAAGGAATTGCAAATAAATTTTTTTTTATAAAATTAAACAATATTAAAATCTATTTTAATTAAGGGAGGAGCAACAAAATTTAATTATTGGTTCTTTTTGGTATAGTAAAAGTTAAGTAAAATAAATGGATCAACATTATTTTGGATTTAATTATTTATTATAAGAAGAATGGACATTCGGTGGAGTCGACTCGTATAGGTCAAGAAGGAATGGATCAAGCACCAAAATGACGTCCGGTAGCTCAGCGGTAGAGCACTCGCCCAACTAAGCGAGAGACCCAGGTTCGTCACTGGTCGGTCGTTTGAGTGTGTGCTAATTCCTCTTCTTAGCTCCACGTCTTTGACTCAGAGTACAAAATTGAGCCACACCTCCTCCTAAGATTAAGGGCTCTGCCTGTGGAGCGTGATGGTATTAAGCTGAGCTGGTTCTTGAGAGCCTCATGTTTTAAAAAAAAAAAAAAAAAAAAAAAGTTAGACGAAATTTCGATATTTTTTCCGACAATCATTTATTTTTAAAATATTTTTCGTTCCCATGTAAGAGAACTAAAAAAACGCTGGCAAATTATCTCTCATTATATAAATATATTCACGTCTTGCCTGAAACTTTCGTTTTAGTGTTATAAACTTACGGTTTGGGGGCCCCATTAAGTTTTGTAGGTTTTATAATAAAGTTTTTGTTTTTGTATAGACCACAGTAAATCCTTATGCTCTAGTTATACAAAACTTAATCATAAACCTTTACTTCGAATTTTAGTTTTACTTTTTTGTAGAACGTAAAAAGAATAATATCGATGGAAAAACACCAAATAACGTTGCTATAGAAATATGTCGTAAATTGTGCAATTTTTTAATTGACAACATGTGGCAACGGTTGTGCTTCAATGTACCCATATCAAACAACAAGAACATACATTTAACAAAATAATCGATTTTCTTTAACCACAGTTAATCTCAACTAATGATACCGGTTTGTATTTTTAAAGAAAACGGAAAAAGAAAAATGTAATGCGTCACATTCTGTGAGAATCTCTCTATTCTCTCTCTCTCTCTCTCTCTCTCTCTCTTCTTACTCTCTCTCTCGTCTCTCTCTCTCTCTATATATATATAATAATATATTATATATTATATATATATATATATATATATTATATATATATATATATATATATAATAATATATATATATATATAATATATATATATAATATACTATATATATATATATATAATATATATTATATATTAATCACTTAAAAGCGTTTGCAAAAAGCCTTTTTAATCTGCAAAACTTTTTGAATTTGTATCGCGCAGAAACTTGAAACCATTTTATTTTTTTAGTTTCGAGTAATTTTTTTCCCCTTTTCAACAGAGGAAATTACTCATATTCTCTCTCTCTCTTCTCTCTCTCTCTCTCTCTCTCTCTCTCTCTCTCTCTTCTTCTCTCTCCTCTCCTCTCTCTCTTCTCTCTCTCCTCTCTCTCTCTCTTCCAACGATTTTTATACTGAAGTTATTCATTTTTATTTTTCTTTGTCTTATATATAATATATAGTATATATTTATATGATATATATATATATATATATATATAATATATATATATATAATATATATATATATATATTATATAATAATATATATATATTATAAAATATTTATATTACATATATATAATATATAATTAATATATATATACTATATATATATATAATGATATATATATACTATAATATATATATATATATATATATATATATATATATATATATATATATATCTATATATATCTAAATATATATATATATATATATATATATATGATAATATATATATATTATTATATAGTATAGTATATATATATTATATATATAGTTATATATGATATATATATATATATTAATATATAAATAATATAAAATAAGGTTATTATAAAAATGATATAAATATAAATATATATATTTATATATATATAGTGGCGTAAACAGGGGGGAGGGAAGGGTACTTGCCCCCCTAAATCTTGGTGAAATAAATAAATGAAACTTCCATGTTTGCCAGACGACGTTTTTAATGGTTTATTAGTAGATAAACTGAAAAAGATACATAAATTGATAAATAATGAAGTAGCAATTACTAATTACTAACGTATTATAACTTACATTTTTTTCTAAAGAGTCTTTAATGTGTTTTTCGCTTTCATATTGTCTTGAAGTCAACTAGCTGTGTGCTTTTATACAGTTTGCTTCTTCTGACAGTATTCTCCGCTAGAATCTCGGTATGTCGATAGCATTTGGCGGCTCCAAAAGATGCTAATTCAATCACGGAAGGCGTACCCGTTGACATTCAGCTGCAGACAGCACATCAAAAACAATTGCAGAAATTAAAAGAAATATTACCTCAATTATGAAGACCATAATTTTCTGCGGAACCCATGACTTACCTTTAAGAGGTATAGGCTTGCATGAGGAAATTTTTGGAAGACCTGATTAAACTTGCGAGATAGAAAGTGATGATGTGACATTGGAAAGAGCATATTCAAGGTACAGAAGAATGCCGTCTGGACGTTTCTGATGATTCAAAATGACTTGTTAATTTGTGTGGAATTATCATAAATTTGTGTCTACTCCATATTGGCCGATGAAATTGCGGATTTGACAGGCAATGGAAAATTATCTATAGGATTAAGGGTTTTCGATCCTGAAAATATGAATGTTCGAAAAGAATTTCTGAAGTTTGAAGTTCTTGAAGGAATGGATGGTAAAACCATTTCCCAAAAATGGTTTGATTTGTTTTAGAAAAAGAAAGGCTTGGATCCGTGTCCTATGCGTTGGTCAGAGGTACGACGGCTGCTCAGCAATGGCAGGGAAAGAAATGGAGTTCAAAAGAAACTGCTGGGAAAAATAAAAAAAGGATTATATTTTCACTGTGTAAGCCATGGCTTAATTTGGTCATTAATTTAGTTATTAATTCCGGAAATTCGAAATACTATTGCCAAAATAAAAGACAAATTTTTAATAATATAAAAGAAGAAAATACATTCCAACTTGCCGAAACTTTGTGAAACCCTTGGACTGAAAAATATTCATAGTATTGCTATTTTTTCCATACAATATGATAAAAAATCGTTTAAAGG
>JABUQX010008097.1:25000-40000 GCA_015478945.1 Trachelipus rathkii
AGCAGATAATGCTTTCGCAAGATGAGCCTCGACCTCAAGGCTAATCTTTTGTGACGAGTGTAATGCTCATGTTGCTATATTGATTAATTATTTCATTTGGGAAAGGATCCAGTAGATGAAGCAGAGTTGGAGAGGTTGGATCGTATATCATGCAGCCGTAGTCCGCTTTGTCCGAACGAGGGAAAAGTAGAGGTGCAGAAGAGATTTGTAATCTGTACCCCGTGTTTTGGAGGCGAGACGAAGCAGTAGATCGAGGGTACGATGGCAGATCGCTTTCAGGAACTTACGGTGAGGCGAATATGTAAGGTGCTCATTTAGGATAAGACCAAGAAACCTGGCTTTTGAGGTAACCGCAATGGGTGAACCATATAAAACCAGCTCTGAGGGAGATAGTTAAAGAAGATAGCTGTGTTTTCATTTTCAGGCGAAAAGTGGAAGCCGTGTGAGTCTCTCAAACCTGAGATGTTCTTTATGACCAGCTGAAGCTGCCGTTCAGAATGCTTCTGTTTCGCCCTAGCTATGCATATGGGCAGATTGTCAAAGTACAGGGAAACTTGAAAGTCTCCAGGATGTGCGTGACCACGTTGTTAAAACCGAGGGAGAGCAAAAAACGCTGAGGGCACTGCCCTTGTGAAGCTTCCTCATCCAGAACAAAATGTTGTGAAAGAATGGAGGAGCATCGACAGTTGAGTGGTGATTGCGAAAAAAAATTGGTAGTTTGAGAAGGCATGTTGACTCTCCATAACTGAGAGGAGGACTCTATTCACCATTTCTTTATTAGTTTACAGGTGTGTCGTGTCAGCGAAATCAGTGTCTGTTATCACTCAATTTCGGTTCTTTTCCGTGGTTGGGGATAGGGATGACAAGCTGTTGTCTACACAGATAAAAAGGAATCCTCTATTCAGATTCTATTGTAAAGGTCTAAAAGGAGGGCAGATACAGAAAAATGGATGTGACGAAGCATGACGTATTAGATGATATCTGTTTGCCAGTGAGGTCTAATTCCGACCAGAGGCAAAAGACTGCTATAATGATGGTCTCTCCTCTTGAAAGTTGTAAAATCTGACTCTTGTACTCATCTGCATTGTCTGAAATACATTATATATCGGAGGAGCTGAACGGTTGGCAAAGCCATAGCAAATGCGTATATATATATATATATATATATATATATATATATATATATATATTATATATATATATATATATATATATATATATTATTATTATATATATATAGTTATATATATATATATATATATATACATATATATATATATATTATTATTATTATTAAGGTTATTATTAAGTATATATATACATATATATATATTATTGTTATGTTATTATATATATATATATTGTTATTTAGAGTTATGTTATATATATATAGTTATTATTATTATTATATATACATATATATATATATATTATATATATATATATATATATATATATATATATATATATTATATATATATAGTTATATATATATATTATTATATTACATATATACTTACAGTTGTCACCACCCACTCACGGCAGAGCCCTATTCAAGGAGGGTGTTACACGCCTCAGAATCGAACAACAACTAACGCAAATTACGTAGATGAGCGCAGACGGCATTGAAGTGTGAGATTAAATTCAGCAGGAAAAACAGAAGATGGAAGAGAATTCCACAGAACAGAGGTGTCAGGAAAGAAGGAAGCACCGCAGCGAACTAGTCTGAGTTCCAATATCAACACAAAATTCATGTGCAGATACAGCACCCCTGTGCTACGAGGGCGACGCAAAAGTGGAGGTACGGCGGCGATGGCCCTCGAGCACCTGCCATTACGGTACCTATAGAAAAGAGATAAAGCACCAACACGCCGCAAAGCATGAGGGTCAAGAACTGGAAAGTATGGGACAATTTATAAGCCTTTGGCCTTTGACTCGACCTCATCAAAAGCCGGTGAAACCAGAGCCCCCCAGATATGAGAGTAGTACTCCATACAAGGGCGGATGAGGCCCTGTATAGCTGGAGTAACTGAGAGGAAAAAAAGTTCTAAACAGAACTGCCAGTTTCTTTAGGCCGCCCTAGCAGCCATTGTGATGTGAGGTTTCCAAGACATTTTTTTGTTTATGTTAAGGCCAAGGTCGTTAAAACCGAGGGAGAACAAAAAACGCTGAGGGCACTGCCCTGTGAAACTTCCTCATCCAGAACAAAATGTTGTGAAAGAATGGAGGAGCATCGACAGTTGAGTGGTCATTGCGAAAAAAAATTGGTAGTTTGAGAAGGTATGTTGACTCTCCATAACTGAGAGGAGGACTCTGTTCACCATTTCTTTATTAGTTTACAGGTGTGTCGTGTCAGCGAAATCAGTGTCTGTTATCACTCAATTTCGGTTCTTTTCCGTGGTTGGGGATAGGGATGACAAGCTGTTGTCTACACAGATAGAAAGGAATCCTCTATTCAGATTCTATTGTAAAGGTCTAAAAGGAGGGCAGATACAGAGAAGTGGATGTGACGAAGCATGACGTATTAGATGATTTCTGTTTGCCAGTGAGGTCTAATTCCGACCAGAGCAAAGACTGCTATAATGATGGTCTTCCTCTTTGAAAGTTGTAAAATCTGACTCTTGTACTATTCCGTATTGTCTGAAATACATTATATCGGGAGGGAGCTGGAATGGTCAAGGTTATGTTAAAAACGCGCATATATATTATTATTATTATATATATATTATTACATATTATTATTATTATTATTATTATTAGTTATATTATTATTGTTATTATTATTATATTATTATTATATATATACATATTATTATTATATATTATTATTATATTATTATATAAACATACATACATATATTATACATATTACATATTATTATATATTATTGTTGTTGTTATTATTGTTATTATTATTGTTATATATTATATTATACATTATTATTACATACATATTATTATTACTACTCATATATACATATAGTTATTATTATTATATTATTATTATTATTATATATATATATTATTATTATTATTATTATTATTATTACATTATTATTATACATATTATTATTATTATTATATATATATATATTATTATTATTATTATTATTATTATATTATTATTATATTATTATTAGATATATATTTATAGTATGTATATTATTATTGTTATTATTATTTCATATATATTCAGTTGTTATACATATATATATTATTATATATATATATAGTTATTATTATTATATTATTATTATTATTATTATTATTATTATTATATATTATTGTTATATATATATATATATATATATATATATTTATATACAGTTGTCAACACTACACTCACGGCATTCCTATGGAGGGGGTGTTACACGCCTCTGAATCGAACACCTAACGTAAATTACGCATTTGAGCACAAACTCAGTACTTAGAGAGTGAGATTAAATTCAGCAGGAAAACAGTAGATGAAAGAGAATTCCACAGAACAGAGGTGGCAGGAAAGAAGGAACCGCAGCGAACTAGTCTGAGTTACCAATATCAACAACACAAAATTCATGTGTAGATACAGCACCCCTTGTGCTACGAGAGGGCGACGCAAAGGTGGTGGTACGCGGGGATAAGTCCCTTGAGCACCTGCCACTACGGTACCTATAGAAAGAGATAAAGCACCAACATCGCGCCGCAAAGATAGAGGGTCAAGTGAACTGGAAAGTACGGAACAATTTATAAGCCTTTCGGCCTTTGACTCGACCCTATCTAAAAGCCGGTGAAACCAGAGCCCCCCCCAGATATGAGAGAGCAGTACCCATACAAGGGAGGATGAGACCCTGTGGCGCTGGGAGGAGAGAAGAGGAAAAAAAGTCTCGCAGTCTAAACAGAACTGCAAGTTTCTTTGAGGCCGCCCTAGCAACCATTGTGATGTGAGGTTTCAAGACATTTTTTGTTTATGTTAAGGCCAAGGTCGTTAAAACCGAGGGGAGGGAGAACAAAAACGCTGAGGGCACTGCCCTGTGAAATCCTCATCCAGAACAAAATGTTGTTTAACGATATACTTACCTAATTTTTTAATCTTAGTTTTAATTTTATTTTTGAGTCTACTGAGGATGGATTGGTACAATCCGAAACGTTTAGAATAAAGTTGATACGACCATCTTGTTAATTCACCCATGTATGGAGTTTTGTTGGCAGTGTTCGCCTTTATCAATATATATATATAAAGCTGCATATATATATATATATATATATATATATATATATATATATATATATATATATATATATATATATATATATATATATATATATATATATATTTTATATATATATATATATATATATATATATATATATATATATATATATATATATATATATATATATATATATATATATATATATATATATATATATATATATATTTATTTTTTTTTTTTTTTTTTTTATTCCCCACTCACGGGCAGAGCCCTATTCAAGGAGGAGGTGTTACACGCCTCAGAATCGAACAACTAACGCAAATTGCGCAGATGAGCGCAGACGCAGGCTTTGAAGTTGGGGAGATTAAATTCAGCAGGAAAAACAGAAGATGGAAGAGAATTCCACAGAACAGAGGTGGCAGGAAAGAAGGAAGCACCGCAGCGAACTAGTCTGGAGTTACCAATATCAACACAAAATTCATGTGCAGATACAGCACCCCTTGTGCTACGAGGGCGACGTAAAGGTGGTGGTACGCGGGTGATAAGTTCCCTTGAGCACCTGCCACTACGGTACCTATAGAAAAGAGATAAAGCACCAACATCGCGCCGCAAAGATAGAGGCTATTTGAAAATACAGAACAATTTATAAGCCTTTTGGCCTTTGACTCGACCCTATCTAAAAGCCGGGTGAAACCAGAGCCCCCCCAGATATGAGAGCAGTACTCCATACAAGGGCGGATGAGGCCCTTGTATAGCTGGAGTAACTGAGAAGAGGAAAAAAAGTCTCGCAGTCTAAACAGAACTGCCAGTTTCTTTGAGGCCGCCTTAGCAACCATTGTGATGTGAGGTTTCCAAGACATTTTTTTGTTTATGTTAAGGCCAAGGTCGTTAAAACCGAGGGAGAACAAAAAACGCTGAGGGCACTGCCCTTGTGAAACTTCCTCATCCAGAACAAAATGTTGTGAAAGAATGGAGGAGCATCGACAGTTGAGTGGTGATTGCGAAAAAAAATTGGTAGTTTGAGAAGGCATGTTGACTCTCCATAACTGAGAGGAGGACTCTATTCACCATTTCTTTATTAGTTTACAGGTGTGTCGTGTCAGCGAAATCAGTGTCTGTTATCACTCAATTTCGGTTCTTTTCCGTGGTTGGGGATAGGGATGACAAGCTGTTGTCTACACAGATAGAAAGGAATCCTCTATTCAGATTCTATTGTAAAGGTCTAAAAGGAGGGCAGATACAGAAAAATGGATGTGACGAAGCATGACGTATTAGATGATATCTGTTTGCCAGTGAGGTCTAATTCCGACCAGAGGCAAAAGACTGCTATAATGATGGTCTTCCTCTTTGAAAGTTGTAAAATCTGACTCTTTTGTACTATTCCGTATTGTCTGAAATACATTATATCGGGAGGAGCTGGAATGGTTGGCAAAGCTATAGCAAAATGCGTATATATATATATATATATATATATATATATATATATATATATATATATATATATATATATATATATATATATATATATATACATATCATACCTAGATATATATATATTATACATATATATTATTATTATTATCATATATTATTATTATTATTACATACATATTACTATTATTATGTCATTATTATTGTTATTGCTATGCCACAATATACATTACATATTATTATTATTAAGGTTATTGTTATTAATTTGCTAATATTATATATATTGTTGCTATTACATATATATACATATTATTATATATATTCATACATACATACATACTACATATATACATATATCACATTGTCACCACCACTCACGGCAGAGCCCTATTCAAGGAGGGGGTGTTACACGCCTCAGAATCGAACAACTAACGCAGATGAGTGCAGATGCAGGCTTTGAAGTTTAAATTTAGCAGGAAACACAGAAGATGGAAGAGAATTCCACAGAACAGAGGTGGCAGGTAAGAAGGAAGCACCGCAGCGAACTAGTCTGGAGTTTCTTTACCAATATCAACACAAAATTCATGTGCAGATACAGCACCCCTTTGTGCTACAGAGGGCGACGCAAAGGTGGTGGTACGGTGATGGAGCCCTCGAGCACCTGCCATTACGGTACCTATAGAAAAGAGATGAGCATTAATATCCCTTCACCGACCCTATCTAAAGCAAAACCAGAGCCCCCCCAGAGATTTAGTACTCCATACAAGGGCGGGTGAGGCCCTTGTAGCTGGAGTAACTGAGAAGAGAGGAAAGTCTCGCAGTCTAAACAGAACTCAGTTTCTTGAGGCCGCCCTAGTAACCATTGTGATGTAGCGATGGGAGGTTTCCAAGACATTTTTTTGTTTATGTCATGGCTAAGGATGTTTATATTGTCAACAGGAGACGAGAGAACCGTCGAAAGAGATAGGAAAGTTGGAAGGTGTCTTTGAGAGGGAGATTTGTAAAAGTTGAGTTTTTAAAGAATTGAATTTCACAAGGTTGAGACGACCTCACCCGGAAATTCTATCCAGATCAGCGAGAATAGAATCGGAAAGATTAAGACGAGAGGCAATTCTAGAAGTAAAAGAAGAGCAGAATTGAAATGAGTTGAAGAATGAAGGGTCGAGTCATCGGCATATGAGTGAATAGAGTTAGATGCAGGTGAGAAGATCATTAATGAAGTAGGAATAAAGTAGGA
Organism: Trachelipus rathkii; assembly: GCA_015478945.1. Classification (NCBI taxonomy): domain Eukaryota; kingdom Metazoa; phylum Arthropoda; class Malacostraca; order Isopoda; family Trachelipodidae; genus Trachelipus; species Trachelipus rathkii. The sequence continues at coordinate 31,862 of JABUQX010008097.1, forward strand.
GATAAGACAGAACCCTGAGGAACAGCACTATTAACAGAAAAGGAAGAAGTCGCCCCATCAACAATAGGGTGGAACGAAAAAAGTGATATATTTTTTTCCTAAACGTAATAGTGCGGAAAAGTTGCCTTTTGATATATATGCTTTACCCTTAAAATTTGGGAGATCTACGACAATTATTACCGGTGCCCCAAGAGGCTTGATTGTTATGTTTTTTTTTGAAAATACGAAAATTTTCTAATTCCGTGACAGGAATTATAGTTGCCACTAGGGGTACTAATATTTAATGTAATAGCACGTAAAATGTACGTTTTAGTGCATACATGTAACCACAAAAATATTGGTCAACCTAGATAAACTTCTGTTGCTACAACAATTTCCATTTAATTCTTTTTAATATTTTTATAATGCACGAAACACTTTTAACTCCCCCACCACTGTTTCGCGCCTTTCTGATACGCATGCATAACTAATTGCCAGCTTGTTTCATTTCTCATTTGTCATCATTGTGAGTCGAGCTTTAGTATCGGTAGCACGTGTTTTATTGTTTAATTATTTATTTGATTTATGTTAAACTTATAGTACCATCGTTTGAATCTTTACGGCCTAAAATATGACGTCTACGCCGTCAACTTCATTAGTTTTAAAGACTAGAAAAACTGTGAGTTGTTTTGGTGCCCCAAGACGGCTAAAAGACATTGTTTTACCTACTTATGAAGATATAATGAGAAGGTTTTCTTGTGGTTAAGACATACCTCTGACATAAAAACACTGGGTGAAATAGGTGAGACCATTTCTTTAAAGCTGACCGAGTTATGGAATAGAACTTTTATTCCTATAGTATCACATAATCGGATTATGAAATTATTTAGAGAGTATTATGGGAAGTACAGAAATCTTTTAAAACCATGAAAAGGGCGAAAAAATGACAAGTGCAAATTAAAATTAAATTTATTCCAAGAAAATGCAAAAAAAAAGTGATCTGATATTGCAGCTTGCAAATGCAAAGATTTTTCTACATACAATTGTGAAAAATTCCGCCTATTGAAAATTGCACTGATGTGAACATCCACATCACTGCAATTTTCAATAGTCAGTGTAGATACTTCTCCAGCTCCATCTTCTTTATTTCCCAAACTATCGTCCACTTAATTTATTTGTTGAATCAGTTTCTTTATACCTAATATATCTTAACATTTCTTTCTCCTTTCTTTTTCCTGGTAGCCACAATATCAACGGAACTTCTCTCAGTTCAATAAGAAACAATTGCTCTTCTTTAGGCACTTTTCGGAATTTTTCACAATTGCATGTCGAAAAATCTTTGCATTTACAGGCTGCAATATCAGATCACTTTTGGGCATTTTCTTTTCTCTTGAATAAATATAATTTTTTAATTTTACTAGTCATTTTTTTTCGCCCTTTACATGATTTTAAAAGTTTTCTGTACTTCTCATAATAGTCTCTAAATAATTTCATAATCCGATTATGCGATACTATAGGAATAAAAGTTATATTCCATAACTCGGTCAGCTTAAAGAAATGATCTCACCCATTTCAACCAGTGTTTTAATTTCAGAGGTATGCCCACAAGAAAAACTTCATTTTATCTTCATAAGTAGGTAAAACATGTCTTTTAGCCGTCTTGAGGCACCAAAAACAATACAACTCACTTTTTCTAGTCTTTAAAACTGATGAAGTTGATGGCGTAAACGTCATATTTTAGGTCGTAAATATTCAAACGATGGTATTATAAGATTAACATAAATCAAATAAATAATTAAACAATAAAACACGTGCTATCAATACTAAAGCTCGAATCACAACGATAACAAATGAGAAATGAAACAGGCTGGCAATTAGTTATGCATGCGTATTAGAAAGGTGCGAAACAGAGGTGGGGAGTTAAAAGTGTTTCGTGCATTATGAAAATATTAAAGAATTATAAATGGATATTGTTGTAGCAACAGAACAAGTTTATCTAGGTTGACCAAATTTTTGTGTGGTTATATGTATGCACTAAAACGTACATTTTACGTGCTATTACATTAAATATTAGTACCCCTAGTGGCAACTATAATTCCTGTCACGGAATTAGAAAATTGTTGCATATTTTCAAAAAAAACATTACAATCAAGCCTCTTGGGGCACCGGTAATAATTGTCGTAGATCTCCCAAATTTTAAGGGTAAAGCATACATATCAAAAGGCAACTTTTCCGCACACTATTACGTTTGGAAAATATATCACTTTTTTCGTTCCACGCCTAATCAACAACAGCCGATATTGAGCGATTTGAAAGAAAACTAGACATAAGTAAGAAGTACATATATATATATATATATATATATATATATATATATATATATATATATATATATATATATATATATATATATAATATATATATATATATATATATATATAGTATAACTATATATATATATATATATATATATATATATAAAATTATATATTATTATTTTTAGTTATATATAATATATATATATATATATATATATATATATATATATATATATATATATATTAGGTATCTCTCTTCCTTGATTTTAAATGTTCATCTTATAAGTCTTTGTTGTATGACATCTATGGTCTGTATGGACGGTGACTTCTTCGGCCCTACTATGAAGCTCACTCCATGCTTCCTGATTCACACTTCTACCCCTGAAAAGAAAATTGTGCTCAGAAAAGGGAATATATTGGAAAAATAAGTGAGGACTTAGAACCATTAGAAGGAGTAGGAGAGATGGGGGAGATACAAGAAACGGTAAGAAGGGTAGCAGAGGAGACCCTAGGCAAAAGATGGAAGAAAAGTCACACGAAGTGGTGGACTGAAGAAGTGAAAGGGGTTATAAAGAAAAAAACAGTATTGATGAAAAGACTGCTGAAAAATAGAACTATACAGAAAAGGGCTTAGCATGTGGAGCCAATAAATGAGGCAGAGAAAGTGCAAAGAAGAGTAAAAGAAGAGGTGGCAAAGAGAGAGAGGCGGAAGAAATGATGGAAGATGGGAGGGCAGAAAGGAAGAAGATTTTTAGACTGGCAAAAACATATAGAGGATCAATGAGAAAATATGCAACATCAAGGATAAGCAAGGGGAATTTTGGTGAGATCAATAGACACAAACAAGAGATGGACGGAGTACTTCAGATAACTGCTAAATGTGAATGAGCAGGGGGAGGAGGTGGGGAAAGAGATGGCAGGGGGAGAGGAAGATGAGGAGAGGGAAGAGATCACTATGGAAGAGTTAGAGGTGGTTCTGAGAGCACTGAAGAACCGTATACCAAAGGGGAAGATGGAATACCCATAGATTTGATAAAGAGGTAGGATAGAAAATGAAAGAAGTAATTTTGAAACTGTTTAATAGGTGTTGGAACGAGAGTGAAGTACCGGAAGGATGGGGAAAGCCAATTATAGTATCAATATATAAAGGAAAAGGAGATACTGGAGACTGTAAAAACTACAGGGGAATTTCCTTCTTGAACCACTTGGCAAAAACATATAAGAGAATTCTAGAGAGAAGGTTGAGAATAGTAGTACAGCTCAGACTGGTGGAAGAGCAGCACGGATATAGAAAGAATAGAAGCACGACGGATCTCTTGTTCGGCCTGAGAATTACGTTGGAAAAGGTATGGGAACATAACAAGCGAGCATATATAGCTTTCATATATCTGAAGAAAGTTTTCGATTTATTGCCTATAGAGAGACTGTGGAGAGTACTGGTAAGAGAATATGCAAAGGGTAGAAAGTTGAGAGGAGCTCTATAGAGTTTGCATAGGAGCAGTAAATGTAATGTAAGAACAGAATATGAGAATAAGGAATGGTTCGAGGTGAGAACAAGGGTTAAACAAGGAAACGTGTTGTCACTAATTTTTTTTGTATCATTTCTCCATTGCGCGAGTGTCCAATCTCCATACGCTTGTGAAAAATGCAATCTGGCAACCCGATGCTCCCTGGTCAGGAGAGGGCCGATGGCAGACCTTCTAGCACGTATTCCACGTTCATTCAGTCGTCTTCTCACTGTACGGTCGGAAATGGGCACATGTCTGACCTCACGGAGCCTGTGTTGTAGCTGTACGCTTGTTTGGAAACGATCACGAAGCACTGCCAGACGGAGGAATCTGTCATCTCTCTCGAACGTGGCCCTCGAGCGAACCTGACCATGTCATCTACGGTTGCTGCCAGTCTCCCTGAACCGACGAAGGATTCGACTGACCGTCGATTGATTTACCACGAGTTGCTGAACCACCTGTCTCTGAGAAAGCCTGTTTCCGACAGTGTGATAACTCTTATGGCACGTTCCTCCTCTCTGACGATGTGTCTGTCCATTGTGGCAGTCTTTGTCAAGCTACGACTTACAGCATAGGGTTTGTTTAGTTAGTTGGTTGGTGTCTTGCCATCTTGTTCTCCTATGAACGTACTTTCGGAATTTCGTAATTTGGTTGGTTGTGTTTATTATGCCATTTAGTTCCCTACACAGGGTAGTTAATACGGTATATACATTTATAACCCTGTGCAACATTCCCGAGTTAGGTATGAACCAAATAAAACCAAACTCTAACCCTACATTTCCCGATATGAAAGAGTTTAAATTATATTTACGGGTGATGTATTAAATTTGTCCGTGAGTATATATATATATATATATATATATATATAGCACCGGAAACAGCTGATATATATATATATATATATATATATATATATATATATATATATATATATATATATATATATATAATGTATATATATATATATATATATATATATATATATATATATATATATATATATATATATATATATATATATATATATATATAAACAGTTAAGAATATATATAAATATATATATATATATATATATATATATATAAATATATATATATATATACATATATATATAGTTATACAGCATATAGTATATATATATATATATATATATATTATAAGTTATAAGCATATATTTGTTATATATATATATATATATATATATGTTGTTATTTATATATATATATATATATATATATATATATATATATATTTCTCCACTTTCATCTCTGGTACAGTATAAATCCCCCCCTTGAAGAAAATGGTCTGAATTTATCACTGATTAGAAATTTAGACTCTATGAGAATAAGAACGACGTAACTGTGAAACCACTTAGAATTGTCGATTATACTTTTACTGAATCTCTGAGGTTTTGCTCATCAAATGAGAGACTGCTGGATCAATTCACCAATCATATCAATGAAGTTAGCCAAAAAAAAAAAATTTAAATATGGTAGATAAATATGGAACCAGTTTCGTTTTGATGTAATGGGAGCCCATTTACATTACGTTGGCAACTTTACTGAAATGTTTGGAATTCAATTGCACTTAGTTGAAGCTAATAAATAGAGAAGATCAATACCAAGCCAATGTTCAGTAAAAGTGAAAAAGCTTTTCTTTTGATTTACTATAACATCAATAGCACCACAAATTGCTCTTGAAACTTTTAAACGTAATTTAATTGACCTTTCTTTCTTTTTGATTAGTTTTTATCTATCATCTTTTCACTTAAGGTTTTGTCCAAAAACAAGTAAAATACAAACAATTTAATCTGCTTTATACCTTTATTAAAACGAAAAGTATTTTTAATTTTTCGAAAACTTATAAGTGCTAAGGAAAATAAAAATCAAGTATCAATTATAATAGTTACAAAATATGTGTTTGTATGTATGTAAGTTAATCAAATAATTTCAAAAGGTTGGAGAGGAGGCCGATTTGACAGCCACGTTTTGATTGCATCTATTTCTCTAACTTTTCGAACAACATTTTGTAGTTTGGGCGCATTGTTCAAAATATCTGAAAAGTAACCCTCGAACACATCGTAATAAGCAGCAATCACGATGTCAGCCCATGTCATCTGTAGGGAGAAAGTGAGAGAAAAAAAAGATTAAAGTGAATTTTAGTGTTTGCGAAAAAGTTCAGGAAATTATTGATAGTACACAAAATTGTTCCTATGGAAATGAATATATGATAAGAAGTTCTGTTTTACTCATTTTATGAAAATGTTTTCGCTACCTTAAATTTTGAGGCACGACATAAAAAAAAATTAATGTATTTCACAACCAAATATCTTTGTATATCAAGTTATATGTTTGCCAAAATATGAAACCTTCTTCTCTTTCATAGTCATAATACTAACCACAGTAACTCACATTAACTATGTTATGACTTATGAGGCCCAATTTTGATTAACACTATGTAACACAATTTTTGTTCCTGACTGGCGAGTGTTATTTTCTAATGCATTTGATTATTAATATATAGAAAATAATTATTTTTCCTTTGTATGACGAAAAATCTTTGCAAACCCTACAAACCCTTTGGGTCCCTACAGTATTTCTATCTAATTTTGGGTTAATAAAAAATACAGTCAACTTTATATAATATTTAATTCAATGTTATAGGAAACGAATAAAAAGATTAAAGATTATGAGATTTGCGACTAAAATGTAAATTACTTTCCCTATAAGTCCTCAAATATAGCCTCCCATCATGCTTTAATTGTAAGCTCCTTGATATATGTGTTCAAAGGTTAGTATATCCTGGTGAAAGCGCTCCTCTTGCTCTTCTGAGTATACTTTCATATTTTCCTTGAATCTGTCAAGATGGGAATTTGACCATAGGGTTTCACTCACGTTTCAACTAAGTAGTTCCACGCAATTTTCAGCCTTGTGGTAGCCCAAGAAGCCTTTCAGAATTGCAACAAAAACTCTCCCAGGCTAATTTTCCCTTTTCGGTAAGCTTTTGGAGAAATTGTGAACACTATGATTTTCCTGACTTGCGGTCCAACAAAGACACCAGCTATCACCTTGGCCTCAGATAGCTTGAGAAAGAAGTCCTGAAGATGCTTTAAGGCTGCAAATTTTTTATTATGAGAGCTAACAAACTGTTTTATCAGATCTAGTTTTACGTGCAAAGGAGGGGACAACAACTTTTGAGGCTCTATTAATGGATCAAATTTCCTATTACATTTCCCCAAAGAGAACTCAGTCCTTTCTGACTAGTGCTTCTTATGGTAATGTGCTATAGTGTTCATACTATCCCAAAGATAAAGATAACAGGGAAACATGGTAAAACTCCCCCAGGAGTTCCATCAAGAATGCTACTATCTTGAAGTCTCCAATAACCTCTCAACCATACTCCTCATATTTCAAAGGTAGTAGAAGTAGTTTGATACTGTTGCAGTCTTCCTTGAGATGCGCCGAATGAACTAAGAGAATGGATTGATGTGTATTCCCATTAGGGAGAAAAACAGCTTTAAGGTTTCTGGAGGAGTTGTCATTGAAGAGCCTCTACTCAAGTGCATTGCAGGTAATTCCAATTCTATCAAATAGACCGGATGCATCATTGCAGTAGCATAGCTCATCTTGATTAGTGAAGATGTCTGAGAAACGATGTAACGTTTTCTTTGGGGGGTTACTCAGACACTCATCTAACAAATCCCACATTTTAGCTCTGAAAGAGAAAGCTCAACATTTGACTTTGTTAAGACAAGATCTCTAACAAGATCATTTATGCCTCTTTGATTTGGATAGTATAAAATTCCTTCTACCACCTTCACCTCTGGGATTGTTGTCTATATCCTCAATGAAGTTTTCATCGTCTGAATTGTTGCATTCGAGAATAAGTGACCTCTTTCTGGAGGAGGTAGGTACAAGAAAACGAACACTGTGTGGTACTGGTGCAATTGAAGATGGAAGGTCTGGGTAGTTATTAACTGGGGGTGCATTTTTGCCAGCTCTTCGTTTGTAAGGATCCACAGTGCAGAAGTAACAGTTGGTTGAGTGGTCCATCGGCTCACGCCAAACTCTTCATGACTCTCTTTTCCCTTCTAAACCATCCTACAAAAAAAAATATTCTTTAACTTGCATTTATCTTATAATATTCATTTAAGATTATACCCTTTATACAAGCAACAATAGTCTTACATTCCAAAGTTTTTTTCTTTTTTTTTGCTATTCACAACTAGTATGAGATGCCCAGGATTTGTTTAGATCCACAATTGGCATGCCAAATTATGCTTTATAAGCTTCACACATTATAATGGATACTGTTACAGAGAACTTTCTTGCCCA
>JABUQX010008097.1:45000-72500 GCA_015478945.1 Trachelipus rathkii
CCTATTCCCGCTCTTGCACCAACAACCCACACACATGCACTATTACTTCTTCATTACTGTCAACGTTCTGCAGATTTAAGAAGTGTTCCTTCCACACTCTTCCTCAATCCATTTCATCAGTTACGGAAAGCACCATCCCCTATTCATTATTCTAATTTGATTCCCCTTATTCTCATTCTAACCTTTCCCAGCTTCCTTCCAGAGAAGCTTCTACTCCCTTGTATGTCCCATTCATCCTCCATCCAACTGTTCATTTATCTCTGAAGGCTGGATTAACTACATTTGCATGGAGCTTTGGTATTTCCTTTTTCCTCATTTTGCGTAAGTTCGCAAGCATCTCGTTGAACTTCATCATTGGTTTTTAGAACATTTGAAAGCGCTTCTTTTTACTTTTAACAGCGTGCATCACTTCTTTTCATTCCACCATTCACTGTTACATTCTTTACTATCAACTTCCACCATAGACACATGTTTCTTTGCACTAAAACTTGACTGCTTCTCTTCATTTTGCTTTCCAGATTTGGTGTGTTATCCAAACTTGTTTTCACATTTCACTGATTTACCTTGCAGCCGCTCTTAAACTTGTCCTTATTACCTTGTTCACTTGAGCTTTCTCAATCTTAATTCTACCCACTTCCTTTTTGTCACCTCTTCTCTATCCAAGCCACCATTAATTTATTTTTAACATAAAACACATATGATCCTATAAATCCCTCCATTCCTTAAACTCATTGATTCGCACACAAACTTCAAACATCTCTTCTTCACCAACACATAATAATTATCTTTAACTTCACTTTCACTTACTTCAATACCATCTCTACTTATTCAAAATCTAGTATACTAATGAATACTCCCTTGTGTTTAGAAAGTATTACTTACACACATTCCTCTCCCCCGCAGAAATCATCACCTTCCTACCATTCTTCATTTTCTCCCGACATTCCTAAGGCCATCTTAACACCAATCACATTTGAATGATTTGGTTCCAACATTTAAAGTCACCCAACACAAACCAATCTAAAGCTCCTACTAACCCATCCCAAAACATCATTCCAGATTATCCCAGAAATCGCTCTCTCTTCAACATTGCCCTCAGATGGGTCATATGTCACAACCACACCTACCTTGACGCTTTTCAAACTTAAATTTAACCATTTGAATTCTAGTACTCCACAAAAAAAATCCAACATAGATATCATAGCTCCTGTACGCACAGGCCACTCATCAGAATTGTGCAACTCCTTCTGCTCCCCTCTCATCCTTCCACATCAGCACATAATCATTTCACACCTTAATACTCATGTTCAGCGTTTCCCTTTTCAATTCTTACAGTCAACGGCAAGCAAATAAAATTTGCCCTTTCTAAATACATCTATCCCTTTCTCCTCATCTCCTCATCATCTATTTCTCTGATATTATATGTACTCCCTGATACGATTCATACATTTCCCTCGAAAGATAGAAGGTCGTTAGCGGCGATCACGACCTTCTCCGAGGCATGCATTAAACGTCCTCCTTGCCAAAGATAGTGGCAGTGGCAGAGCCAACCGCAATACCACTGTCCATTTAGTCGCCTTCTACGACACGTGGGACATACGATGACACCCTGGTGGACAATTCCTTTCTCCCGACATATGTGGATATAGGGAATAGGGATGATGTAAGATGTTCTCTGAGAGGAGTGGTGGATATAGGTTATGTGTATATGAATGTGGTATATAAGGTGATGTCTGTAAGTTGTTGTCTTAAAGAAGTGTGAAATTGAACGCAAAAGAGAAAAGGCGAATCATTAGGTACTGGCATGTCATGGTAGATCCTACACACCAGGTAATTTCATCCAAAGGGAGTGATTCTTGATTCTGCTCCTACTCTCCTCTCTCTCTCTCTCTCTCTCATTCTCTCTCTTTCTCTCTCTCTCTCTCTCTCTATATATAATATATATTATAATATTATATATATTATATTATATATATATATATATATATATGATATATATATTATATATATATATATATTCAACCGACTTTCATCATCTAAATTTCTTTTCCTTATCCATGCTATTATTTTCATGGTCTCCATTTCCTGGATTTACATTCCATCCAAACTCTAAATGTTTCTCACACTTAATTTACTTATAAACTAAAGACAACACATAAAAAGAATTATGAAACCTATAAAGGAATTAATTAAAATATATCCTTTTCATTCAACATAAAGTAACGGACATGTTGAGCGAGGTAAATTAAAATTTGTTATTAAATTTAAAAGCAACAAGCAAACTGCGCTAGGCTTCATTTGATATTTGAAACGTCATAAGACCTCCATAGTAAACATATTTTATAATACATATACCGTACGCAGATATTTTTGAATCAGATAAAATACAACAGTAACGATTTACGTTTTTTTTCGTCTCCTCTGGTTAGCAAAGGCATGAGGCCTACCAAATTCCACAAGAGTTGGGGAAAATTTCCAAGCCAGGTCCAATTTAAAGTCCGATATACCCCGATACACAACGTTTAAAAGTGTTCAAATCAAACAGTTAGGAGTATAGATAAAAGAAGTGTGTTCTAGACTCTACCAGTGGAGTGCATATAAGATTGAGAATAGCTGTTAAGTCTGGGGTTAAAGATTTGGATAGAGAAAGGATGAGACTATGTAGAAAGGTGTGTCTCACGATCCCTTCGCAATGGAAGAGGTTTCCGACTGAAGAGTTCAGAAGAGCAGCATCCATCGTAATAGCGATAGAATAAAGAGAGTAACGTAACAAATAGACGGGTAGAAAGAGACCGAAGAGAGTTAGTGAGAGCAGGAAGTTAATAAGGCGAAAAGCCCTAGACTCTCCCTTTTCAAGGAGAGTTATGTGAGTAGAACCACCCTAGATGCGTGAGACATACTCCATAGAGAGGCAAGTGATATTCCCATTAAGGGCAAGCAACTGAAATGACGTAAAGAAATTCCAAAAGCGCCTCAGAACATCCAACCTCTTAGAAGATTGTTTAGAAAGTGAAGTAATGTGATCCTTCCAATGAAGATCACAAGAAAAAGAGACATCAAGAATATTAAGGAGAGACGAAGGTTTGAGTTATGTGTTTTCGAAGAACATGTTATAGTTGTGTGGAAGATTATGTCGAGTAAAAAGACGATGGAACTGAGTTTTTGAAGCATTGAGAACAACCATATTTTCAATGTCTTAATAAGAAATTCGAGAAAGGTCAGAGGTTAATTGCTCCAAGGCTGCCTTTCTAGCGTGAACTAATTGCTGTTGGAGTGACGTCTTTCAAAATGAAAGGAATAGTGTAGGTAGGAGTCGTCAGCACAGGAGTGAATAGCTGAAGAAGTGATAGAGAAAAGGTAATTTATGAAAAGCAGAAAGAGAGTTGGAGACAGGAAGAACCCTGTGGAACACCACTATTTATAAATTAAAAGAATGTACAGTGGCCGTACAACAGCTGCTATATACCTACCGGAAAGGAAATCAGAAAGAAAGTCCCAGAGAGGGAGAAGGATAGATCCCGAAAGGGGAAAGTTTAAAAATTGACCCAGTCTCTATTGAAGGCTTTTGATATGTCTGGAGATGCAGATAAAGATTCACCGAAATGCAAAAGGGCAGAGTACCAACAGCCAGACAAAAGGGAATGAAGTTCAACTGTAGAGCGCTTCTTACGAAAGTCATACTGGCGATCAGAGATAAGATTAGGAAAAATAAGATGTTTCCAAATATTGCACTTAAGGATGTTAGATTCGAACACTTTAGAATGAGCAGACGCTAAAGCGACAGGACGCTAGTTGGAAGATTGAGGGGTGTCCCCTTTGTTGGCACAGGCTGAATGATCCCATGTTTCCAGCTTAAGGGAAGGTCGAAGTACAAAAACAGAAGTGAAATAGCTTACCAAGCCCGGTGCAAACTCGGAAGCTGAAGGAATATCATCAGGACCGTGCTCATTCTTAGTGTTAAACTCAGAGAGAACAGAAGTAACATCTTTAAAAGAAACTACAATGTTAGACATAAAAAAGTTGGAGGGGATGAGAAGGAATAGCTCCGAAATCGTCTAAGGTGAAATTAAAATCAAATGTTTGAGAAAAGATTTCAGCTAAACCAAAGGGCATAACGGTAGTTGGACTATTGGAAAATACTAAAGGAAGGAAAGACAAAGAAGTAAAGTTAGAGTTGACATTTTTTTCAAAATGCCAGAAAGAGAGTAAGGAAGTGAAACCCAAAAGGTTTTTTGCATATTCTACAGGGGGAAAAGGCTTTTAGCGTTACGGAGAAAAGAGTTTTTATTGTGTCGGAGAATAGATTTTGCTTGATTCCGGAATGAAATATAAGTTACATGAGTTTCTAGCGTTTGAAGGTGACGATCCCTGTGACGAATAACAGCAGAACAGACAGGGTTAAACCAAGATTTGTTAGGATTAGTTGAAGTGAAAGAATATGAAATGTACTCATCCATGCAAGAGAGAATCACCTCTGTTATGCTTTCTGTACACTCCGAGAGACCCCCTCCACTGAAGCAGTGGTCATTCCATAGAAAATCAAATAATTACGACCATAAGTCAAATCAGTTTGTACCAACGAAGTGCTAGAAATGTTTACAGGTCGTAGGCGAGAGTCTTTCCTGCGGAAGACTTAAAGATATAGAACAGGATACACAGATAAGGAGGTGATCGGAGGAACCCAAAGGAGGAAAGAGTTTAGCAGAAAAGGTGAAGGAATAATACTAATGCTAGAATGATTGGTTCATCTCCGAGACGATCAGGGATACGAGTAGAGAGCTGCAACCAACTGATCGAGGTCATTCTGGATAGGGAAGTGGAAGGCAAGTTCACCAACTGTATCTTGAGAATAAGAGGAAAGCCATTAGCGGTAGTGAACATTGAAATCAACAAAGATGACGATTGTAGAGAAGGGTTAAGAAGACAGAATGTGTTCTAATTTGGAATTTAGGTTGTTCAGTTTAGTCAGGGGACAGATATATGAAACAAATGAATTTAGTAGTAGATTGATAGCATAGCTTTTTATGGTTTATGATAAAGAAGAGCATACTCAAGTGTAAGAAGAATGTGTATGAGTACGAAGGGGGCAAACCATTGGGTACTGGAGACCCTTGAGATGTACCCTAATACTCCATATATGCCCAGTGGGGGGTAATCTCATCGCTTCGGATGCGCTACGACTTCCCCTCCCCCTAAAAAGAGAAAAGATTTAATAATATTTTGATGAACTATTGTCTCAGCTGGCTGCTCATTATGCTAATAAAACTTGAATGATGGGTGGTATCAATTTTTTAAGTTGTTCTTTGGCACCTGAGACATTTTCATTGGTTGAGAAACGTTGCTTTAGGCCAATGGTTGGGTAACCTAATAAGAATTTGACTGGCCCACTAAAAGAAGTTTTCTTGTATAAAATTTTATATTTAAAACTACAATACCAATTCAATGTTGTAAAACATTTTAATACAATATAAATAAAAACCACTTCGATAACCATATAACGATGCAGTGAAAATAGTTGCTTTTGAATTAATTTTAGGTTAAATATATATTAAGTATAAGTTTTATAGCTTACAATGTATTTAATCTAGAATTTTGATCCCACCAACAGTATTTGAGATTAAGAAGTAAATAAATTATACACCGTTTTTTTAAAAAAAAAAGAAAATGATGACATTATTTTTTTTGCCAGACTTTTATAAAAGTTTTATATATTATTTTAATAAACTTATGAAGATAAGAGAATAGGTAAACGTTACATTTTAATAATAATAATAATAATAATAATAATAATAATAATAATAATAATAATAATAATAATAATAATAATAATAATAATAATCATCATCATCATCATCTAGGTTGTTACCAGTATATACATTTCAATCTGCTCTCTGTTAGCATACATTTTATCATTCAACTTTTGTAACACTACTTAAATTTATATTATGTTGCTATTATTTAGTGTTTTATTATCATATTTGCCTATTTATGGTCTTATAGTTTCATCCTTTTTATAGTAACCAAAAGGAAGTATGATGTCTCCAACTGTCGAAGAAACTATTTGAAGATATAAGGATTAAAAAGAGAGATGAGGAACTCACGGAACTTGTCTCAGAATACGATAAGAAGAAAAGAAGTGTACCCCTCATTGATTCACACAGGTCAAAAGTAAGTGATATATTCTCTTTTAGCTATTGATTTTTGTTTTTTTGTTATAATCAGTTTGAATGACGGTAAATTTTCTTCATTAGATCTATAACGAAAACTTACGGAGTGTATATGTATGATTGTTTCTAATTTCAATTTTTTCTTTTAATAAACTTTTATGTATGATCGGTATAGTTAATTAGCATTATGAGTAAAATTCATTAAAGTCAATATTTATATATATTTTAATGTGTATTTTAAATTATATATATATATATATATATATATATATATATATATATATATATATATACTATATATATATATAATATAATATATATATATATATATATATATAATTATATATATTAATATATTATATATTATAATATATATATGGGAGAGTACACGCAATATCGAAGCGATGAAATTACCTTCCCATTTTTTAATGTGTGCGTCTTTTTCTGTTCTGCGTTTATATCCACCCACACTCATCCTCCAGAGAACAATATTACTAACCACCATTTATCCAAATATCTATACACATGATTAAAGTACACACCCCACTTCTAGATAACACCTTACAGACGTCCCTACTACTCATATCCCTGTGGGCGGGGGAGGAAAGAATTGTCCACATCGATATGTACGCTGCGTGTCGTAGAAGTCAGGAGTAACGGGGCGGTGGTAGTTGGGTTGGCTGCCCATACCACTTACACTTCTAGGAATGCTGATGCATGCCCTCGGAGGCATGGTCGTGATCGCCGTAAACGACCTTCTAACTTTCGGTCGAAATTGATGAATCGTATGGGTATATGAGATTGTTAGAGGAATAAATGTTGGAGAAGGGAGGAGAGAGGTGAATGGACTGTATATTGGAAAGGGCAAATTCTGATTTGCTCGCTGTGACTGAAACAAAATAAAAGGAAAAAGTGAATATTGAGTGGAATATTGCTGGTGTGAAAGTGTGCGTGCTAGTGTGGAAGAGAATGAGATGAGAGAGGGAGAGAAGGAGTTTGCAATTTTTGATGAGTGACCTGTTGGTACAAACGCTAGGTAGACCCGTTGTGTGACTGTGTGAAGTCCTAGATTCTATGGTAAATTTAAAGTTTGAAAAGGGTCAGGATATGTAGTGTTTGTGCACGTAATGGTCCATTGAGGGGTAACGTTGAAGAGAGTACGATTTTTTTGGTCTGGATAATCTGAATGATTGTTTTGGATGGGGTGGTGATTAGGAGCTTCAGATGATAGTGTTGGGGGACCTGAATGGTTGGATGTGATCAAAAAAAGGGATGGAATAACAAGTGGGTTTTGCGGTGGCGGGAGAAAATGAGAATGGTAGGAAGTGATTGATTTCTGTGAAGGGAGAGGTATGTGTGGTAAGTAATACTTTTCTTTAAACACAAGAGTATCCATAAGGTATACTAGAGTTGGGTAGGTAGAGATGGTAATCGAAGTGAAAAGTATGATTGATTTTGTCTGTTGGTGAAGAAGGAGATGTTAAAGGATAAATGTGTTGGATGTTAAAATCAGTGAGGGGTTTAGGGATGGATTATAGGGTCATTATGTTCTATGTAAAATTAAGTTAGTTGGGGGCTTGGATGGAGAGGAAGGTGATACGAAAGGAGAGTGAGTAAAATTAAGAGTGAGAAGTTAATTGAGCAAGGACAATAAGGATAAGTATGTATAGCGCTCGCTAGTAAATCGGTTGAATGTTGAACAAGTTGATACTGAACAAATCTTGGGCGGCAAATTGAAGGAAGCAATTGTGTAAGTGCTAAAGGAAGTGTGTGATGTGCTAAGAGGATAGAAGAATGTTAACAGCGAATGGTGGATTGAAGAGGTGATGGATGAAAGCGGTTTTAAAGGTAAAAAAAGAAGCATGGGAGGTGATGTACTAAAAGCAAATGATTCGATAGTTTCCAAAAGAAGATCGCTTGGAATTAATAAGGAGAGAAAAAAGGAAATTACTTAAAGGTGCATACGTAGGAGAAACAAGAGGTTAATCGAACAGTTTGGAAGGAGGATGAATGGAGGACTACAAGGGAATAGGAAGCTCTTCTGGAAGAAGCTGCGATGCGAGAGGTTTAGAATGAGAATAAGGGAATATGCCTTAGAATAATGAATAGGATGGTGCTTTTGTAACTGATGGAAATGGATGTGAGGAAGTGTTGGAAAGAACACTTCGAAAATCTACAATAATATAACCAGAATGATGAGGTGTTAGTAATGTGTGTGGGTTCTGATCGGGTTACAAGGAAGAAGAATAGGTATTTTTGGGATGAGGTTATTAGAAGGAGGAGGTAATGGGTGAGAGTGAGAAAGTTGAAAAGAATAATATCTGCAGGTATAGATTGAATTACTACTGGGGAAATGATCAAGAGCGGAGGCGAGATGGGTGATATTTCGGATTTAGGAAGTTGTGGTTACTTAAAGCTGTTTATGGGATGATCAAGTCCCAGGATTGGAGGAACGTGGACCCTTAACCCACGTGGTAATAGTACCCTTTATATAAGCGTAATAGTAGAGAAAAGAGTGGATCATCTCAGGATAAGGAAATTATGTGCGGAATAAGTTCTATTGAGTGATTCCTGTATGAGGAGGATACCTATGCTGGCATTTTTTATGGTCGAAAGGAGTGCCTCCTTATCCTGTCGACAACATAAAGGATTTGTCGAGTAACGCCTACGAAGGGGATCTTGATTGGTGAAGAAACAAGGTGCGTTTAGGGAGTAGTAGAGGGATGTGTGGATCAAAATCTTTACATTGAAACAAATTTGAGAAAATGAGGGGGAGAAGAATGATAATTTATATTTAAGTTTTATGGATTACAACAGGCGTATGATAGAGATTAATAGGGGGAAGCTTTTATGGCAGGGTATTAGAATATGATATATGGTGTTGGTGGTTAGGCTTCTTGAATGGAATCAAAGAGTATGTATGACGAATAGTGAGCGTGCTGCTAAGAATATAAATGGTGTCATTATGTGTGATTGGTTTAGGATTAAAGCGGAGTGAGACAGGGTTGTGTATGTTCCTTGCGGTTTATTCATTTGTATATGGATGGGTTAATGAAAGAATTCGAGGTGGGGATGGCAGGAAATGGCGTTAGAAATGGTGTGAGAATGGAGATGAGTGGGGGTGCCCTACCTATTTATATGCGTTTGATGAAATTTGGTTCCTGGTTGGCTGAATCTGAAGAGTGGAGTTGAGAGATTGGTACGCGAGAGATTTTGGCAGGGTGTGAAAAGGAGGGGGTTTGAAAGTAAAACGTAGGATAAAGAGTAAAGGTTATGGGTCTGTGAGTAAGGACAGTCTCAGGTGTGAAAGTTTAATTGTTAAGATGGTGAGCATGCTGAGAAGACCAAGTCGGTTTCTGAGGGTTTAATAATTATAGGGTATGTGTTGTGATGAGGCAAGTGGAAAACGGGCCATGATGCAGGAGTTGTTAGTAGGAAAGTTGTGAATGGCAGAGAGGTGGTTGGAGCTGGTGTGCAGATTAAATCGTTGTGAATGTAAAGGGACTAAGTCTTGAGTGCGCTAGAGTACTTACATGAGGGTATGTTGTTCCTGTGTTATTGTATAGTGTTGTATAGTAGTGGTCTGGAATAAGAAGTAAAGATCTAAAGTTTCAAGGTGTAGAGGACAAATCTTAGGGGCATGTAGGTGTGAGAAGAATTAATAAATGAGGAATGAACTTATTAGAGAGATTGTGGTGTGGAGAAAGGGGTAAATGAGAGAATAAATGAAAGTATGTTGGAGATGGTTGGTCATGTGGGAAGGGGATGAATGTAGTCGGTTGGTTAGCGTATGTATATGGCGAGTGTGTGCTTGGGGGAACCGGACCCGGCTGGGATACGAAGGAAAGGGATTGAGTCGGTGAACGAATGTCTGAACGAGAAATGAATGTGAGTTGGTAGAGGCGAGAGAAGGATGTATAACAGGAGGTGAATGCGGGGGGATGCTGAGGGGGTATGGTTGTGGCCACCCTGGGCCAAGGGATGACCCTCTATTACCTGACGACTACCATAGTGAGGCGTCCTCGCGTCCCATGAAGGCTTAGGGTGGATTTTTCTGACCTGCGATGAGTTCTTACTTAATTAATGTGCTTGAGGGGGCCGGTAAGGCTGGGCTTTCTTTCGACTTATGTCATGCTCTCTCTACTGCTTTTCTTTTCGATGCTCGTCACGCACCTTACTACCATTCTTGGGAATAATTAAAGGGACATATAAAGAAAGAAAGAAATATATATATATATATATAATAATATATATATATATATAATATATACGTATATATATATATTATATATATATATATTATATATATATATATATATATATTATAATATTATATATGAATATATATATATATAATACGTATATATTAACTTAACATATACATATTATAGTATATATATATATATATATATATATTCTTTTCTTTTTTCTTTATCTACCTTCTTTTTCCACCCAAGACTGGGGTAAGGCGTGTGACATGCACCAGAAAAGAAAAGCAGTAGAGAAATATGACAAAAGTCGAAAGGAAAACCCAGCCTTACGCCCAATCTGTTACCATTAATTAGTTGAGAACTCGTCACAGAGAGAAAAATCCACGCGGTTAGCTTCATTTGACCGCCGACGGACCCTCACATGGTAAAATCTGTCAAATAGGTTTCATTCCCTTGGCCCAGGGGCCACAACCATGCCCCATACAAAACTCCCGCCATTCACTCCTATTATGACCTTATTCTCGCCCTCTGCCAAACTCACATTTCTTCCTTCAGACATTTCGTTCACCGACTCAATCCACACTTTTTTTCGGTTCCCAGCCGGGTCGGTTCCCAACACACTCGCCGCTATACATCCGCTTAAACACCGACTACTCATTCATCCTTTCCAATGACCAAACCATCTCAACCATTCTTTCATTTATTCTCTCATTGTCCCCTTTTCTTCACACACACAACTCTCTAATACGTTCATTCCTCATTTTATCAAATTCTTCTCACCACCTAGCATGGCCCTAAGATTGTCCATCTGAACATTTGAACTTTAGATCTATACTTTTATTCCAGGACCATAGTCTCACTACTATTATTATTACCACAGGTAACAAAATACCCTCAGTAAGACCCTAGCACACTCAGACTTAGTCCCTTACATTCACCAACGATTTAATTGCCACCAGCACCTTCCTGCCATTCACACACTTTCCTACTACACTCTTGCATCATTCCGTTCCCTTCTCATCAAACACATACCCTAAATATTTAAACTCAGACACTTGTTCAGCTGCTCACCATTTAACGATAACTTCACACTGAGGACTGTTTCCTTCACCTACAACCATAACTTACTCTTATCTACGTTTACTTCAAACCCCTTCCCTTTACACACCCTGCCTAAATCTCTTACCAATCCTCTCAAAACTCTCTTCAGATTCGCCACACAAAAGCCAAATCATCCGCAGTATAATACGTAAGGAACCCTCCCTTCATCTCCATTCTCCATCATTCTACAACCATTTCCTTGGCCACCCTTACCTCTAATTTCTTTATAACCCCATCCATATACAAATTGAATAATCAAGGAGGACATAACACAACCCTGCCCTACCTCTGCTATTATAATATATATATATATATATATATATTTATATATATATATATATATAATATATAATATATATATAATTATATATATATTATATATATATATATATAGTATATAATTATATATATATATATATATATATTAATATATATATATAATATATAATATCTACTAATATTTATATATATATTACTATACTTATATATTTATATATATATATTATATATTATATATATTTCTTTCTTATCTACCTTTTTTTTCCCCCAAGATTGGGAAGTAAGCTGCGCTACAAGCATCGGAAAAGAAAAGCAGTAGGAGAATATTACAAAAGTCGAAGAAAAGAAACCCAAGCCTTACCGCCCCCTCTGTACCATTAATTAGTGAAAACTCGTCACAGACCAGAAAATCCCCCTAGAGCTTTATGGGACCGCGACGGGCCCTTCACTATGGTAAATCGTCAATGTAAGGGTTCATCCTTGGCCCAGGTGGGGCCACAACTATGCCCCATACAAAACCCGCCATTTCTCTCCTATCATGCACCTTTTATTCTTCGCCTCTGCCTAATACTCACATTTCTCTTCCTTCAGACATTCGTTCAACGACTCAATCCACTTTCTCTTCGGTTCCCCAGCCGGTCGGTTCCCAACACACTCCCCACTATACATCCGCTTAACCAAACCGACTATCATTCCATCCTTTCCACATGACCCAAACCATCTCAACTATACTTTCATCTGTTCCCTTCTCATTTACCCCTTTCTTCACACCACCAGAACTCTCTAATAGTTTCATTCCTCATATTCTTATTAATTCTCTCACACCTATCATTGCTCCTACAGATTGTCCATCTAACCACATTGAACTTTAGATCTATACTTCTTATTTGCAGACCATAGTCTCACTACAACATAAACACAGGTAACAAACATACCCTCATGTAAGACCCTAGCGCATCAAGACTTAGTCCCCTTTGCATTCACCAACACGATTTAATTGCACCAGCAACCTTCCTGCCATTCACAACTTTCCTACATACACTCTGCTTCATCCGCTTCCTTCTTCAATCCAACACATACATCTAATATTTAAACTTTCAGTACACTTGCTTCCGAGCTGCTCACCATCTAACATAACTACACACTGAGGGCTGTCCTCACTCCTAACCATAACCTTACTCATATCTACGTTTATTTCAAACCCCTCCTTTTACATACCCTGCCAAAATCTCTCTACCAATCTCCTCTCAAACTCTTTCGATTCGCCACACAGAACCCCAAATCATCTCATCCGGATATAATAGGTAGGGCACCTCCCACTCATCTCCATTTCCATCATTTCTAACCCTTCCTGCCGTCCCCACCTACGGAACTTTCAAACCCCATCCATTATACAAACTGAACTTAACCAAGAAGACATAACACAACCCCATGTCTCACTACCCGACTATTTATAATTCCTCGTCCCTAAACCAATCACCATTGGACACCCATTTATTCTTACACACGCTTCAACTATCGTCATACATTTACTTTTGATTCCATTCAGGAACCTACAACCAAACACCATATATCACTAATACCTGCCATAAAAGCTTCCCTATTAACTCTATCATACGCCTGTCTCAAATCCTTATAAAACCTAAATATATTTATTCTTCTTCTCCCCTCATTTTCTCATATCATTTGTTTCAATGTTAAAGATTTGATCCACATATTCCTCTACCACTCCTAAACGGCACCTTGTTCTCACCAATCAGTCCTTCAGTCACCTCAGACGCACTCTTTCGACCAAAATGCCAGCATATTATCTTTCCTACAACACTCAATAAACTTTTCCCTATAATTTCTACAGTTCCCCTTTTCTCCTTACCCTTATATAAGGGTACTATTACCGCTCTTCTCCAATCCCTTGGGGAACCTATTACCCCTCCATAAACGCTTATTACACAACTTCCAATCCAATCAATCACCATTCTTGCCTCCGTTCTTGATCATTTCACCAGCAATTTCATCTATACCTGCAGATTTACCATTATTCAGCTTTATCACTCTACCCATTACCTCTTCCTTTACTAATAACCTCATCCCCAAAATACCTATTCCTTCTCTGCACCATCAAACCCACACCATTCACTTACACCTCATTCATTTACTGTTAATATTGTGCAGTTTTCGAAGTGTTCTTTCCCACTTCCCCTCACACCCATTTCATCAGTTTCACGAAAGCACCATCCCTATCATTATTCTAAGCAGATTTGGTCTGTTCTTCATTATTTATATATATATATTTATATATACTATATATATATATATATATATATATTATACTATATATATATAGTTAATTAGCATTATGAGTAAAATTCATTAAAGTCAATATTTATATATATTATAATGTGTATTTTTAATTATATTTATGGGTTATAAAATTAATTATTACATCGTTCATATATAAATAAACTTAAAAGGGATACCAGGGATGGGCAAATCCAGCAATTTTTAAATCCAAATTCAGTGGTTTAAAGTTTCTTGAATCCTAGGTGAGAATTAGTCTTAATCTGAATTCGGTTACTCGCATTCCCATACCTTCCTACACAGGGGTTCAGTAGGCACTCCTTTTGGAGCGACATACCATTCTACACAATCTACTCAATGCTACTAATCTTTTAATAATTAAAAAATGACACCCATCAACAAAGCCTCGGAGAAACCAAGAATAGCTTCTCATCCATCTCTCCCCCAATCCAATTACCTTTTGGGAGCTCATGACTAATAAATTTTTTCAACTTTTTTCAGAAAAAAAATCTCCAAAAAACAAAAACATAAACTAAAAATTTTTTGTTTTGCTTTCTTGTTATTGTTTAGAAGTGAGATAAACCTAAAATTTTACTTAGAACATATCTCTGTGGTAGATTTTTTTTTGATATATTGGAAGTTGGCACTAGAGAACAATCGGTTAGGAACAAAGAAAATTGCTCGAAATTAAAGTTTTTGAACATCCCCAATAATGCTCTTTTCTTTACCTTTTATTTCATATAGATCGGATGGAAATTAATGAAAAAATATCTAAATTAAACTTACGCAAACTTTCTTAATATTTCCCTTTGGAATTCAAAACCAACCCTTGAAGGGACTATCTTTTCTTAGCTCATTTTTCAGTGGTACCATATACCCATATTACCACTGTTACTAATTGTTTACATGTTACTGATTGTTTACAATTTAAAGCATATCAAATACTATAATTACACATAAAAATATACATTGAAACAAGCAATTAGCCTATAGTTTAATATGTATGAAAATTTAATTATTTATGGTTTGTAATTCTGTATCTCATTAGGCACTTGAGTTTGGAACAATATTTTACATAAAGTTACTTATAATAAAGTATTTTAATGTTTAAAAAATTCAAGACTATTGTATATAATTTTTTATGGATATTGAGTTTTAGAAATTGCAAATTTTTTTTAAAAGAAGTCAATTTTTGAACATTCCTTTAAAAAAAAAAAAACCTGTACATGATTTAAAGTTTCATTTTTTTTCTAGATTAAGCCATTGTTGTTACAGCTATAACTTTCCACAAAACTTGAGAAACTTTCTAGATTAAGCTATTGTTATAGCTGTAACTTTCCACAAAACTTAAAACTTTAAAATTGCCTTCCTCCTTAAAAATCCTCCCAAAAATAACATTTTCAGAGATTTTGCCATAAAATTTTGAAATAAATTTATATTGAAGAAATATTTATATTTACAGAACCAAAGTTTAATTACCATAGTTGTACTTAACATCATAATACTAGAGAAATTGTCCTAAGAATTATCAGAACTGAAATAATGAAGTTAAGGCTAACCCCTATAAATGAAAAAAAAAGCACTACTAAAGGTACATAATAATCCTAAGAATTATCAGAACTGAAATAATGAAGTTAAGGCTAGCCCCTATAAATGAAAAAAAAATGATTTTCTTGAACTGTCAATATATACTCGTAAGGTTAGCAGCATGCAAAGTATAAATTGTTTTAAAAATTGGCAGGCAACCAAATTTTTGGGACCACTTCATCTGGATTGCCCCCTAGTGTCCCAACTCGCTATAATACACCACATGCTCAGTGAGGGAACTGCAGGGCTTAATAGTGCAGTAGGGATACCAACACACTATAATACTCCACACGCTCATATCTTTGAATCCGGATTCGCTCATCATTGAAGTATCCATAAGCGATTGTCCAGGAAAGCTTATAGAATATGATTCATATTATTAAAGGTTTGACTGTCATTAAAAACTATTGACTGATGTGCGTTATTTAGCTTTGTACATTTAAAACCACTTCGTGCTATTTGTAAATTAAAATTATGAAAGAATTTTATTGCATATATAAGTTCCATGTATTTAAAGTAAATCGACAAATGTTCCAAAGCTACTTATATTTCTGCTCCATTCCATATGTGAATTAAAATTTTGGATTTCTAATATTTGGATTTTATTAAACTAGGTGAAAAATTACCCATTTTAAATTAAAAATTAAATAATTTATGATGGAGCGACATTTGCCTTCTTTGTCAATTGTGGTGTTCCTCAAGGTTCAATTTTATCTTTTAGTTTTCATTAACGAATTTATCAGCTGCTCTTCAACTATATTCATTATTCCAACGACTTGACGCTTCATTCTTCCACTCGTTTCAAATCTACTATTTCTTTTTGCATTTAGTTGCTTCTCGCCTTTACCTTTCCGATTCAACTCTGACTAATCTAGATAGAACATCCCGGTGAGTTAGCCTCAACCTAATAATCTTCAACTTCTAAAAGCGAAACTTCTGCACATCTCTTTCTCAAATACACCTCCCAACTTTACTATCTCAACGGTGGCTTTACCGCTTTACATGTTGACACCATTCTTGATCTCAACATTAATAAATTGTCTTGAAAACCTCGTATCGCAAGGATTGTTAAGACTGCTTCAAAGAAGCTAGAGGGACGATGTTTAGGTTGAGAATTCTTTTCTTTCGCGCAGTTACTCTGATAATATAAGGGCTTATCTGTCCCTGTATAAAGTACTGTTCACACCTGTGGTGCCTCCAGTTCTACCTATCTTTTACTATGGGGGGTAGAGTTTAAGGACAAAAAGCTAATAACTTGTCCTTTACTTTCTAATTCCTATGACCCCTTATATCTGTTGTGTGGTGGTGGCACTTTTTATATCTATTTTCTATAGGTACTGCAGCGGTTTTTTTTTTATTATTATTTCCTCTCTTTTTAATCCTTCTTGGATAGGGTCTTTTCTGTGAGTGATCATGTGTAATAAAAATAGAAAAAAATAAATGTTTAGCAGAAATATTTTAGAAATGTTTTATCCCTATGTATGGGGAAGAAAGAATTTCCAAAACGTACGTTCTGCTTGTCGTAGGAAGCGACTAAAGGACAGTGGTAGTTAAGTTAGGGTCCCACTACCACTTTTATATGCCCTAGAAATGCTCATGCGTGCCTCGGATTTCGGGTCCATGTTTGCAAACCCTTCTCCAAGTTCTGGGGGGAACCGAGGGACAACTGATGATGATTTGATTTTCATATACTGAGGATTGCGAATAGTAAATTTTTATACAAAAAAAAATAATGTTTTATTGAGTTTTCAATGCTTAGAACTAAATTTAGTAATATACATACCTATTTATTTTTTCAGAAATCTAAGAAAGAGGAAGGAAAACCAAAAGAAAGAAAGCCATTCAGTAGAGAAGAAGATTTAAAAGTGAACAAATTTGATGAAGCCCAAAAGGAAACTATACTGAAAAAGGCAAGACAACTTAACGACAGATTTTCCGCAGGAAATAGAAAATTTTTATAGCAAAGAAAATTAAATGGTTTTCTCTATAAAAAGAAGGAAGAAGAGTTTCAAAACATATGCCCTAGAATATTATTATGGAGTTTTATACAAGTTTTCTGACAGGAGAAAGTTTTTGTTATTTTCTTATTTTAAAAATAATTTTCTTTTTCAACTTGTACAGTTGTATTAAACAATATTCATCAGCACAAGTATTATTGGTGCTGTATGTTTGTTATAAAAAAGTAAGTTGTATGAAGATTTATAACATTTATTTGAAGAATTTCTTTGAAACGGAAAACTCTGTTTTTAGGATCAATCTTTGAAACTCCATTTTTTTTCCTCACAGGAATAAATTTAGTACAAAGAAATGTTATTTTAAGTTTGACTATTTTAGGATAATTGATACAATCGCAAAACTTTATAATTATTATTTTATTAAAAAATATAAATGATTTAATAATCTTCAACAATTATCCCATTTAAAATTTTCTATAAAGTAAGATTATTTAAAAATATTGTAAAATTATTATATTAGTTTAAAAGAAATTTATAAATCAAATTTTTTAATCGATACAATTAACTTTCCTATAAAACCTTAACGTTTTATTTTCTTTTTAATAAATATATTATTTAGATGCTCCTCTAGGTAAGCATTTGTTCCTTGCAACTGGGAGACTACTTTAGAAGACCAGGTAAAATATTGATTTATCCTATCAGAGGTCCAGCCTACTGGAGGACTCTTTTGAAGATCTCTCAAGTTGTAGAGTTTATCGGCTAACTTGACAAGCTTAGCCCTGTGCGAGCTGTTGCCCGCATTCAGTATCTGAAGATCCTTTCGGCGTTGATAAGGAAGGGATTTGTCGTCCGTAACCTAAAAATGAATTGCATGAAAATGTAAACAAAATATTGGAAGATAATTAGAAGTGTTAAAAATTATTGTTTAAAATTAATTGACCAATCTTTAAGCATTTAACTAAAATTTCAAAGCATAATTTATTTATTTTTAATGTACATTGGTTGTGAATCGCAGAAAATATGTACTTTTTCTTAATTGCATTGATGCAATTTAATAGAAATAATAATGAAAAAAATATCTCTGCAGTGGATGAATTTAGTAGTTTAAGATGCACACAGGAGGCCTCGATCCAGGGCAGACTTTTCCCAAGGAAAACCTCACATGGGAGCCATAAACGTTTAGTACAATGGAGGGAAAGTAGGTGGTGGTCGTAAAGTCGATGAGAACGAAATCTTGACATATTGAGGAGTGCTCGGAAACGCGGCTTAGAAAGCAGGGGATAGCCGTAGCTCTATCATGGAAGATTACGAAATGGTTTTATACAGAGAAAAAGTATAGAGTGTGCTATCTGTACCTTTACCATCATCGGCAAGGGAGGTGAGACACAAAAATGAGAGTGATACTAATAGTACTAAAATTAGAGGAGAGAAAGAGAGTAGTATAATACAGCTGTATTACACTCGCAAAAAACTATTTCACAAACAATTGCAGTTCGAATATGATGGAGCAAATACACACATTAAATTCTAGGGGATTTTAATGCACATGTCGGAGATGTGGAATTAATTGAAGCATTGGTGGGGATGCTTGGGCTATAGATGAAAGAAACCAGGAAGAAGTGCGTCTGTTGGATTCTTATTATTATTAACCAACTATCATCATCACCCACCTTTTCTCCCCAAGACTGAGGGCTAAGGTGCATGGCATGCACTGGAAACAGTAGTAGAAGAATATGTAGCAAGTCGAAAACAAAGCCCAGCCTTACCGCCTCCTTTATACCTTTTAGTGAGAACTTGTCGCAGTCAGAAAATCCACCCTAGAGCTTCACGGGACCGCGACAATGTAGGGTTCATCCTTTGGCCCCGGGGGCCCACAACCATACCCTCCTCACAAAACCAAGCATTCATTCACTAAACTCACATTCCTCACCTCCAGGCATACCTTTACTGACTCAAATCCACTTTTCTTCGGTCTCCCAAGCCGGGTCGATTCCCAGCATACTCACCCCTATACATCCGCTTAACAACCGACTATCATCTATCCTTTCCACATGACCAAACCATCTAAACCTACTTTCATTTATTCTATCATTTACCCCTTCTCACATACCCAACTCTCTAATACGTTCGTTCCTCATTTTATCATTCTTTCTCACACCCTAAGATTTTCCATCTGGCACTGTAACTTTTGATCTATAACTCTTATTCTAGACATGGTCTCACTACTATATCAATAACACAGGTAACAACATACCCTCAATGTATAGACCCTAGCGCATTCAAGACTAGCTCTCTTACATCCACGCTAAAGATTTAATTGCACAGCCCACCTTCCTGCTGACACTCTCATCATCTGTTACCTGTTCAATGCAACATTTCTAAATCATTTAACTTCAGTCACTTGTTCCAGCTTGCTCACCATCTAACATAACTTCACACAGAGGACTGTCCTCACTTCACAACATGGGACCTTACTGTCTTAATAAATTCCCTTAGGCCAATAATGACAATTCTCTTTGTCCACAGAGTTGGTATCGCTGGAATAGAATTGGGGATTATGCCGAGAAGTCCATGATAGATTTGATGTTAGGAAACCATAAGAAGTGAGAGAGACCAATTGTGGAAAAAATTTTAAAAGAGTGTCGCTGAACGATTGACAGAAGACTAATCAGGTTTGCCTGGAGACACGATTTTCATGGGTGGTAAGAGGACTGATGTTACAAATTTTATACGAGCCCAACGAGTTGGAACGTGTAAGAAAGTCCTGGGAGTCAAAAGGATTGATACAAAGAAAAAGACTGCATGGTGAAGAGAGAAGGTTAACAACTTGTAAATAAAGAGAACCATTTAGGAACTGGCTGAAAAGAAGAACGCCAGAGACTAAGAGAAAAGTGTGTGGAATGCAGAAATATAGCGAAGTGCAAAGAATGAGATGTGGGAACAGATAGATCATTTAGAGCAAGATGTGAGTGGCACAAAAAGAACTCATATAATATGACAAGAAAAGTGAAGAGAGATTCTTCAGCCTCTCATTCTATAAGAGGTGAGGATGGAAGGCTCAATCTCAGAGCCAGAGGAATATTAGGAACAAGATTGAGGGATTACTTTCAGCGGATTGTAACAATCCAGGTAAGGCGCTGAAAACCATCCGAGACAGGAACGCTAGCTCGTTTAAAAAAAAAAAAAAAAAAAAATTCTTAAGTACTGTGCAGAAAATGAAGAATGGAAAAGAACCAGGATGTGTTTACCAGCTGAAAATATGCAAGAGTAAGTACGAAGAAGAGTGGCTGTTGAGAATTTTTAATGGGATGAGGCGCTGCATGAGGAAAAGGTACCATCAAAGTGGAAAAAGGCATCACATGCCAAATTTCTTTTTTAAAGAAAATGACAAATAAATGTGAAAAATATAAAGGCAACCCCTTTTGTTCCACTCGAGCCAAAAATAAACGAGAGAAGGCTTAGAGATTGAGAAAGTGTAGAGAACAAGCTGAGCGAAGCAGATCTCATCTTCACTGAAGACGTTAATAAAAAAGAACTGCGAGTGGTCAAAGAGATGTTATGTGCGCCATATATAGACCTGGAAGAAGGCTTTCGAGTAGATACTCTACCTAGGGAAAAATTGTGGGAATTCCTCGGTGACCAGCATTATGGAATAAAACCCCAATTTGGTTCGAGTCATCAAAAATATTTATATAAATACTAAGGGGCGGTTGGCAGCAGCTCATGGTATGACTGACTGATTCTGAGTTGGATCTGGTATTTTTTAATATACATGGATAGATGATTAAGGGAAGTAGATATGGGAGGGGAACTGGGAATGGTGCTAACTTATGCGATGAATAGCAATAGTAGCGCAACACAGGGAAGCTCTGCAAAGAGCGATAATAGAGAGGCGGGAAGATATACTGCAAGAGCTGGGAATGAAAATGATCAAAGAAAAGGCTGAGGTAATGAGACGTGGCGGAGAGGACAGGAGGGAACAGAAATTGTTGCAGACTGTACAATACGGAGGTGGAAAGATTTAACTATCGGTGTTGTGGTAAGCTCAGATAGAGACGTGGTAAAAGAGATAGAGAATAGGGGTTAACTATTTTTTCTAAAGGTGTAGGAAAACTATATCCACTTACGAGGAGCAGACATGTCCCTAGAAAGTAAAAACCCTATATAGTAGGACCATCATTGCCAAATGGCGCTGAGGCATGGACGTTGACTACAAGAAAAGAGGAGTAGGGTGGAGGCTGTGGAGATGAGAATTCTCAGACTGGTTAGGAGGTACTGCGAGAGAGCGTCTGAGAAGTGACTACATTAGAAGAAATCTTTGAGAGAATGGATAGAATGGATCGTGGAAGATATCCTACGACTGGCACACTGGAGACCAGAAGGTAGAAGACCAGTGGGGAAACCAAGACAGAGGGAGTATGATTTGCAGTTATATATAACTGGGGTTTCAACAAAAACCTGCATTACAAGTTTTTAATAAAGCAAGCCGACAAGTTGTAAACTTTTGGCGAGATAAAAAAATAAATAATGTTGAAGTTCTAAATTTGAAAAAAAAGTAAAATCTTTCAAATTTACTGTATTAATTAAATAAATAAACTTTGAAAGTGTTGCATTCTTCATCGGCATGAACTGAGAGCTGGGGGAAAGTAAATTTTTGGGGGGGGGAGCCAAACCGGTAACCGGGTTATAAAAAGAAAACAAAAATTACAATAAATGGGTCCTCCTGAGTCGTATAAATTTAAAATGATGTAGTTGGGTTCGAAGCTGCGAATTTTAAAATAGATCCTCATAGACACATAGGAAAATGTTCTATATCATTCCGTTCAGTCCAGCTACTTTTCTATGTCCAATTCTGAATTGATGAAATGCCAAATCATTTTCTTTTTGAGGAAACCAATCCATTATTGATGCAAGGTGTTTTTTTCAGATCCAGAAACATTTTTGATAATCTCCCTAGCAGCACAATCGCCGAGAAGTTTTCCCATCTGTTAAAATCAACAGGATATAAGCTAGGTTTGTTTGGAGTTCAATTCTCAAGTAAAATGATTTAAGGACATGTTCCTTTAAATAAACCAATAGTATCTTTACAGTGAACCTTTATTACATTTTGGTAAAAAAAAAAAAATTGGTTATTTGCTAGAGATTTCAGCCCTAGTATTTGTTCTAGGCAAAAAAGCGCAATTTCGATAATTACCGCCACTGTTTGAGTCGTTTCTTACTTCATGGTTCCAACAAAATGAATTCCCCAAACAAAATTTTTTTTAAAACAACTGTTTTTTTCCAATTACAAATAATGCAAATCATTGTGTATTAAGGAAACGAAATTTCATAAAGTTCACCTCATCTGAGATGTGTTTTTATCATTTTCGTTGTATCAGAAAAAAGAAAAAAAACTAAAGTTCTGAGAGTTCAAAGGAGAATATCATTAAGGAAAAACAAATTCAATTTTAAATTAAAGGCAGACTTGTCCCGATACATGGTGTTTGACAGAGGAAGTGAGGGAAAATATAAGAAGCATCCTGGTCATAAGTTTGGCAGGAGACTGGATATCCTCCCAGCTGGAGCAATCTTTTAGTCCAAGATCCCAACTTTTAAATTACCTGTAAACGAAGTTTTATATAACATCAACTTTCACTATCAAATGTTATTAAGACATACCTCTTCAATTAGTTTACAGTATAACTCCCAAAAATGTTTTCCCTAATTTTAAGAAACCTCTTATCTTCAAGAACTTGCAAGAAAACTTATGTTTTCTCCATCAAAGTAGGGAGTGTGGGGAAGGGACGCATGGTTCAAAAATCTGCATAACATTGGCAGGGACGAAGAGGTGATAGTGAATGTGTGTGCGGTTTGAGGTGTAAGAAGAAGTTGGTATTTTGAGGATGTGATAATTAGGGAGGAGGTAATAGGTGAGTGAGAAAGTGAAAAATGATAATCGGCCGGTAAGCATGGGAATTACAGGTGAAATGATCAAAAATGGAGGTGAAATTGTGACTGACTGGATAATGGAGCTGTGCAACAAAGACTGTGGAAGGGAGTAGTCTGGAGGTACTGGAGGAGAGCATGATAATAAATACCTTGTATAATAGGGATAAGGGTGATCAAGAGGAACTGTAGAAACTACAGGGAATATTATTTATCGAGTGTTGTAGGGAAGATAATATACTAGCAATTTTGGTTGAAAGAGTGGTTCGAGTGACTGAGGGGTTAATTGTTGAAGAACATGAGAAGTGGTAGAGGATGTTTAGATAAAATTTTTACATTGAAGGTAAATGAGTGAGAAAATGAGAGAAGAGTTTGTATTTGACTTTATAGATTTGCAACAGGTTTATGATAGGATTATTAGGGAATTCTCATTGCAGGTGATTAATGAAATATTGGTATTGGTGGTAGGCTTCTAAATGGAATTAAAAGTATATGTTGATAGTGAAGCATGTGTAAGAATAATGGAGTGGAGAGTGAATGGTTTTAACATTAATTCAGCGAAGAGGG
This sequence comes from Trachelipus rathkii, assembly GCA_015478945.1. Taxonomy (NCBI): domain Eukaryota; kingdom Metazoa; phylum Arthropoda; class Malacostraca; order Isopoda; family Trachelipodidae; genus Trachelipus; species Trachelipus rathkii. The sequence continues at coordinate 69,091 of JABUQX010008097.1, forward strand.
AAGGATATGTTATGTTTTCAATGGCTATTTAATTTATAATATGCATGGGTTGGATGTAGGGGTGAAAGGGGAAGGTGTTAGACTGATGGGAAATGGTAGAGATTGGGTGCCTTGCTTATTGTACGCAGATAATTTGTTTTGTGTGGTGAATCTGAGAAAGTTTGAGACGATTGATAGAGTGATTTTGGTAGGATCTGTAAGAGGAGGACTTTGAAAAATGTAGAATGAGCGCAAAGTGATGTTGGCAGGTAGCGTGAAGGAGAGTCTAGTGTGAAATCACGTTGATAATTAGGCAACTGCAGCAAGCATCCAGATTAATATTCCAGGTTATATATGACGAAAAGTGAACAGCATGATAATCGTAGTGGGAAAGTTGCGAGTGGTAGGAGGTTCTAGAAATGTATTAAATATTTAGTAAATGCAAAGGGAATAAGTCTATTGAGTGAGCTAGGGTTCTACATGAGTGTATGTTTGTTTCAGTGTTGATGTATAGTTAGTGAAACATGGTGTGGTATAGGTATAAAGGTATAGATCTAAGGTACAGTCTTTCAGGTTGGATAAGGGGGAGTGCTGTGTTAGAAGAATTGATAAAATGGAGAATGAGTGTATTAGGGAGTTGTTATTTCATGTAAAGGAGAAAAGGTGAGAAAATAAATGAGTGTATTAAAATGGTTTGGTCATTTGGAATGGATGGATGGTAGTCGGTTGGATATAATGGTTGTATAGTGAATGTGTTGGACAAGCAACAACTGGGAAACCTATTAAAAGAGGACTGAATCAGTAAATAATGTCTGAATGAAAGGAAATGGGGTACTGAATATTATCAACAGCGAAGAAGAATGTAACCTAATGGCATGGTTTGTTATGGGGCTTTTTTTGTGGGCTGGTTCACGAGAAAAATATAAAATATTACTATTTAGATTATTTTAAATTTTAGTTGTGACTCTTTATTAGTGGATTGGTGGTTGCGAGGGGCCGCACGGAGGGATTAGGGGGGGGCATAAGGGAAAGGTGGGGGGGGGGGGTAGGTGTCTTGTACGAATTAGGTCATATTCTTCTAACTAAATCTATTTTTCTGGTGAATGTTTCGCACCACATCTAATTTGCGGGGAGAGTGGGGAAGATGATTATATATTATATAGATTGATCTTTCTCTTACATACACTGGAGGAGATGTTCTCATTTGTTAAGATATAAGTTAGGGCCTTTGGGTCCAATTCAAGATGAACCTGGTGAATGCAAGAATAATCAAAATTGACAATATATATTCTGACCGTTTTCAATGGTATGACATTTTTTATCTGTTTCCGATATAGCATTTTTTTAGCTGCCTAGATTGGCTCTAACTTTTTGTTTTGGATAACGAATGCCCTCATTGAAAAATTAAAACAAACAGAAAAAATGTTTGTGGTAACATGAGTAGTCAAACTAACAAATCACAAGGAACTGTCCCAAAACATATCAAAAGTTAGTTCAGGGATTTAGGTCTCTTACCAGATCATGGTCTTTTTTGGGATATTCTGCTCATGTGTAGTAAAGCGCTTCTTCATTTCACGTTCCACACTACAGACATTTAACATCCTGCATTGTTTCATATATGATAATGGATAGGTCTAGGGCAAGTGTGTGTAAATGTCCATTTGCGATTCCAAATTAGGATTCCCTCCACTTGTTTTTATAGCAATTAAGCGTTCATATTTACATATACCAAAAAATACAATTTTATCATCGGACGTTTTTACAGCTCTTTCTACGCCATAAAGGCAAACCAATGTTTAAACTTTTCCTTTCTCGCATTTTGTTCGTTTCAACTTTTGTGCAGATTCTACATAGGTTTGGCAAACCTTATGGACAACCCAAGATTTTATCTTGGTATCCAATCTCATACCAAAATAAGGAAGAAGTCCTAGTTTGTTTATAGTCGTAGATTTTTTATTTGCTGGTTGCAGAGTTTGTTAGTCACAAACGTAGCAGAATGTATAAGGATCATTTTAGCAGCTTTCCTGTGACACATTCAATATTTCTCCGGGAAACACTACAGTATATTGGGTTTTATATTTTCTTATCCATTATTTTAAATAGTAAACAATTCCAGAGCAACTATTATTATTATTGGATTCAGCGACCTCCAAAATTACTACTATGTTTCAAAAATCTTGGCAAGCGAGCAATTTTTTTGTTTTAAAATGTTTTATCCTTAAATAAAAAAAAATTCAAAAATGTTTTTATTTATTTATTTGTGTTCATATATTTAATAGTAACTCATTTGAGAAAATGAAGTTACAAATTAATCACTGTTCTCTTAAAAGAAAAAAAATAAAATTTTCAGAAACAAGAGTAGTAAAATCAGACGAAATACTAATCATTAAGCATGGAAGCAAGAAAAAAAGTTGCTGGAAGATGCAAATTATCTTTTAAATATAATATAATATATATATATATATTATATATATTATATAATATATATATATATATATATATATATATATATATATATAATATATATATATATTATATATACTATATTATATATATATATATATATATATATATATTATATATATATATATATATATATATATATATATATATATATATATAATAATCTTATATATAGTAATATATATATATATATTTCTTTCTTTCTTTATCCTTCCTTTATTTTCCCAAGAATGGGAGTAAGGTGCGGGACGAGCATCGGAAAGAAAAGCAGTATAAGAGCATGACATAAGTCGAAAAGAAAGCCAGCCTTACGCCCTCAGTACCATTAATTAGGGAGACTCGTCGCAGTCAGAAATTCACCCTAGAGCTCCATGGGACAGCGATGGACCCTCACTATGGTAGACACCGTCAGTGTAGGGTTCATCCCTTTGCCAGTGGGCCAGCAACCATTCCCCCTCAGAATCCTCCGCATTCACTCCTGTATATCCTGTTTTCTCGCCTCTACCAAACTCAACATTTCTCTCCTTCAGACAATTCGTTCACCGACTCCACTTTCTCTTCGGTCTCCAGCCGGTCGGTTTCCAACACACTCGCCACTATACCTCCGCTTAAAAAACGGACTATCAATCATCCTTTCCATCATGACCAAACCATCTCAACAACTTTCATTTATTCTTCTCTCATTTACACCTTTCTCCACACCACACATCTCTCTAATACGTTTCAATCTTCATTTATTAATTCTTCTCACACCTAGCATGTCACTAAGATTGTCATTCTTGAACACATTGAACTTTTAGATCTATACTTCTTATTCGCAGAACCATAGTCTCACTACATACAATAACATCAAGGTAACAACATACCTCATGTAAGACTCTAGCGCACTCAAGATCTAGTCCCTTTACATTCACCACGATTTAATTGCACCAGCCACCTTACTACCGTTCACAACTTCTACTACTACA
>JABUQX010008097.1:77500-79090 GCA_015478945.1 Trachelipus rathkii
ATCCTCTAATCTCATTTGTTTGTTTTTACTTTTGGTTTTTAATTTATTCAAAAAATACTGCTTTATAATCCTGTTTTAATCACTGTGTAATTATTTTTAATTAACTCTATTGTGCCAAATGTATATTTATATTTTATTTTTTTAAAAACAATATATAACCTACCAATTTTCTAGTATATAAACAGGTTGTTTTTTGCTATTTTTGTACATTCTTCCTAAGACTGTCAACTAAATTATATATATTAACGGTTATAGTTTTAACTATAATTTTATTTTTAAATTGTTTTATATTTTTTACTATTTTGGTTCTTTATTACTGTGTTATATTAAATTTTATTATTTTAATTATATTATTATTATTATTATTATGTATTATTATTAATTATTATTATTATTAAATTATTATATTATATTATTATTTATTATTATTATTAATTATTATTATTTTTATATTATTGTTATTATTAATTATTGGTCTGATTATTGATTAACTCTTTGTTTGTATCGTATGATTTGATATTATAATTATTCATGTGAATTTTAAAACTTTCATATATTATTGTAAATTTTAATTTATGTTTTAGCTGATGATGGGTTTTGGATAAACTCGAAACGTCCTAATTAATGTTTTGAAAGCTAATAAACACATTTTACTTTTTGATAACATTTGAGGTGCTCTGGTAGCGTGTCAATTTTATTATTAATATATTATATATTAATATATATATATATATATATATATATATATATTATATATATATATAAATATATATAATATTATATATATTATATAATATTATATATATTATATATATATATATATATATTATTACTAAGACACCATTTATCCACATATCTAAATATACACGATTAAAGTACCCGACCACTTCTAGATAAACTTACAAACATCCTACTACTCATATCCTGTGTGCGGGGGAGAAAGAATTTCCCACATCGGTATGTTCCTTGCCGTGTCGTAGAAGTTCCGACTAAGGGGCGGTTGTAAGTTGGTGGCTGCCCACTACCCACTATTCTCTTGTCAGGACTGCTGATGCATGCCTCGGAGATGGTCGTGATCGCCGCAAACGACCTTCTATCTTTATCATTATAATATAATGGGTACATGGAATGTCAGAGGAATAAATGTTGAGGAAGAGAGTGAGAGAGGTGATGGATGTAATTTAGAAAGGGCAATTTGATTTGCTCGCTTGTGACCTGAAAACATAAGATGAAGGAAAAGGGTGAAATTAAGTGTGTGATGTGAATATGTGCTGCGTGGCTGGTGGTGGAAAGAGAAAATAGAGAGGAAGTAGAAGGAGTTGCAATTTTGATGAGTGACATGTGTTGTATGAAGCTATGGTAGACTTTGATTTTGTGGAGTCTTAGAATTCTAATGGTTAAATTTAAGTTGAAAAGGTCAAGGTGTGTGTGGTTGTGGACGTAATTGGTCCATCGAGGACACGTTGAACGAGAGTAAACGATTTTTGGGATTATATTCTGAATGATGTTCTGGATGGGGTGAGTTGGAGTTTCAGATTGAAGTGTTGGGGGACCTGAATGGTTGGATAGGTGATAAAAAGGGATGGTATA
>JABUQX010008099.1:5000-7500 GCA_015478945.1 Trachelipus rathkii
AAAATATGTACCAGAGTGAATCTTTCATAGTAACTAATCAGAAGTGAAAAGTCCATGGAAATCAGTTTTCAGTTTTTAATATTTGAAGTATGTGTCGTTGTCGTGAACTTTTACTATTTGAGACGGAAGATTTCGATGTCAACCCCAATATTAATCCTTTGGTTGATGAGCTATATATAAATTTTGAAGATGATTATGATGTTGAATCTTATGAATAGAATTATCATGTAGATTCTTATAAAGAGGATTATGATGTGCATTCTTATGAAAAGGATTATGATGTACATTCTTATGAAGAGGATTATGTACATTCTTATGAAGAGGATTATATAGATTCTTTTGAAGAGTTTTTAGATTTCATTATGGATTGTTTTGATTTCGAAGATGCTTGTTTTGATCATCAATATAAAAAGAGCCAAATGAAACATAGAAAAAAGAAAAATGTAGAAAAGACACTCCTGTGGTACCTGAGAAACTTATCGCAAATTTTGAAAATATATACCAGAGTGAATCTTTCATAGTAACAATTCAGAAATTAAAAGTTTTTAATATTTGAAGTATGTGTCGTTGTCGTGAACTTTTACTATTTGAGACGGAAGATTTCGATGTCAACCCCAATATTAATCCTTTGGTTGATGAGCTATATTTAAATTTTGAAGATGATTATCATGTTGAATCTTATGAATAGAATTATCATGTAGATTCTTATGAAGAGGATTATGATGTACATTCTTATGAAGAGGATTATGATGTACATTCTTATGAAGAGGATTATGTACATTCTTATGAAGAGGATTATATAGATTCTTTTGAAGAGTATTTGGATTTCATTATGGATTGTTTTGATTTCGAAGATGCTTATTCTGATCATCAGCATAAAAAGAGCCAAATGAAACATAGAAAAAAGAAAAATGTAGAAAAGACACTCCTGAGGTACCTGAGAAACTTATCGCAAATTTTGAAAATATGTACCAGTGTGAATCTTTCATAGTAACTAATCAGAAGTGAAAAGTCCATGGAAATCAGTTTTCAGTTTTTAATATTTGAAGTATGTGTCGTTGTCGTGAACTTTTACTATTTGAGACGGAAGATTTCGATGTCAACCCCAATATTAATCCTTTGGTTGATGAGCTATATTTAAATTTTGAAGATGATTATCATGTTGAATCTTATGAATAGAATTATCATGTAGATTCTTATGAAGAGGATTATGATGTACATTCTTATGAAGAGGATTATGATGTACATTCTTATGAAGAGGATTATGTACATTCTTATGAAGAGGATTATATAGATTCTTTTGAAGAGTATTTAGATTTCATTATGGATTGTTTTGATTTCGAAGATGCTTGTTTTGATCATCAATATAAAAAGAGCCAAATGAAACATAGAAAAAAGAAAAATGTAGAAAAGACACTCCTGAGGTACCTGAGAAACTTATCGCAAATTTTGAAAATATATACCAGAGTGAATCTTTCATAGTAACTAATCAGAAGTGAAAAGTCCATGGAAATCAGTTTTAAGTTTTTAATATTTGAAGTATGTGTCGTTGTCGTGAACTTTTACTATTTGAGACGGAAGATTTCGATGTCAACCCCAATATTAATCCTTTGGTTGATGAGCTATATTTAAATTTTGAAGATGATTATCATGTTGAATCTTATGAATAGAATTATCATGTAGATTCTTATGAAGAGGATTATGATGTACATTCTTATGAAGAGGATTATGATGTACATTCTTATTGAGAGGATTATGTACATTCTTATGAAGAGAATTATATAGATTCTTTTGAAGAGTTTTTAGATTTCATTATGGATTGTTTTGATTTCGAAGATGCTTGTTTTGATCATCAATATAAAAAGAGCCAAATGAAACATAGAAAAAAGAAAAATGTAGAAAAGACACTCCTGAGGTACCTGAGAAACTTATCGCAAGTTTTGAAAATATGTACCTGTGTGAATCTTTCATAGTATCTAATCAGAAGTGAAAAGTCCATGGAAATCAGTTTTCAGTTTTTAATATTTCAAGTATGTGTCGTTGTCGTGAACTTTTACTATTTGAGATGGAAGATTTCGATGTCAACCCCAATATTAATCCTTTGGTTGATGAGCTATATTAAATTTTGAAGATGATTATCATGTTGAATCTTATGAATAGAATTATCATGTAGATTCTTATGAAGAGGATTATGATGTACATTCTTATGAAGAGGATTATGATGTACTTTGTTATGAAGAGGATTATGTACATTCTTATGAAGAGGATTACATAGATCCTTTTGAAGAGTATTTAGATTTCATTATGGATTGTTTTGATTTCGAAGATGCTTGTTTTGATCATCAATACAAAAAGAGCCAAATGAAACATAGAAAAAAGAAATATGTAAAATAGACACTCCTGAGGTACCTGAGAAACTTATCGCAAATTTTGAAAATATGTACCAGAGTGAATCTTTCATAATAACTAATCAGAAGTGAAAAGTCCATGGAAATCAGTT
>JABUQX010008099.1:22500-42500 GCA_015478945.1 Trachelipus rathkii
ATTTGTCTATTGGGAGATTTGAATGCAGGAGTGGGAAGGGAGGATTTAGGAAGAATAATAGGACCTTTTGGGGTAGGGGAGAGGAATGATAATGGAGAAAGTCTGATAGAGTTATGTGTCGAAAGAAGAATGATAGTGGGGAATACTTGGTTCAAAAAAAATGATAATCATAAGTATACATGGAAGAGTGAGATAACGGGGGGAAGGCGATACTAGATTATGTGTGTGTAAAATGGGAAAGATTGATGGTAGATAATTAGATGTAATGTGTTTAGAGGGGCGGGGAGGGGATATCGGATCACTATTTGGTGATTGCCAGGATAAGGGTGGGAGGAGAGGTGACGGTGAGGGAAAGGGGAGAAAAGAGGAGAGTGGAAGTGATAAAGGTGGAAAATTGGAGGAGATAGTATGTAAGAGGGAGTTTAGGAGAGGTATGGAGGACAGGTGGAGAAACGTGAGAGGGACGGAAATTGGGGAGGTGGAGGGGGAGTGGAAGAGATTTAGAGAGGCAGTATGTGAAGAGGCTAGAAGGGTATGTGGAGTAAAAAGGGTGGGTGCAAGCAGAAAGAAAGGGAGTGAATGGTGGAGTGAGGAGGTGAAGGAGGTGGTGAAAAGGAAAAAGGAGGCTTATGTGAAATGGTTGGGAAGTAGGGGAGAAGATAGCTGGGAGGAATATAGAAGGGTTAGAGTGGAAGCAAAGAGGGCGGTGGAGAGGGCGAAGAGAAGAGCAAAAGAGGAATGGTGTAGAAAAGTGACGGAAAATTTTGAATCGGGGAGTAGAATGTTGGAAGAGTTAATAAAAAATGAGGAAGAGGAAGGAGGGTTGGGGAGAGGGATTAAGGGGGAAGATGGGGATTGGATAAGGAGGAGAGGATAGGGTGAGGAAGAAGGTGGGGGGAGTATTTTAGTGGACGTATTGGAATGAAGGGCGGTGGGGTAGGGAGGAAGATATACAGAGGTGAGATGAGAAATGAAGGAAGAGGGAGGGAAAGATGAAATACAAATGGAGGAGATTATTAGGGCCGTGAATAAAGGAAAAAAAGGGAAGTCCGCAGGTCTGGATGGTGTGAAAATGGAAATGTTGCAGAAGGGAGGTATAGGGGTGGAGGAATGGCTGCATAGGTTATATAACATATGTTGGAGGAGTGGGTGAGGTACCACAGGATTGGGAGGATGGATGTTGTTCCCATGTATAAGGGGGAAAGGGGAATAGGATGGATATGTGGAAATTATAGAGTATTGCTTTTTAAGTGTGCGTAGGGAAAGTGTACGGAAGTACTGATTTGGAGAAGTAAAGAGTTAACGGAGGGGAGAATGGGGAAGAAAAGGAGGATTTAGGGAGGGGAGAGGGTGTGTGGACCAAGTGTTCACACTAAAGATGCTTGTGGAGAAAAGTATTGAGAGGAAAGGGAAAGTGTATGAGTGTTTTTTAGATTTAGAGAAAGCATATGAGAGTTGGTGAATTATGGAGGGTGTTGGAGGAAAATGGGGTGGGGGGTAATTTAGGGAAAGGTATTAAGGCTTTTTATAGGAATAGTAGAATGTGAGTGCGAGTACTAGGAGCGCAGCGTGAGATGTTTGGGGCGGCGTGAGGCTTGAGGCAGGGGTGTGTAATGTCGCCGTGGCTATTTAATTTGTTTATGGAGAGTGTTTGAAGAGGAATGGTGAGGGAGGGGAGGGGGGTGGAAATGATGAATGGGAATGATAGAAGGGAAGTGAACATGATACTGTTTGCGGATGATACTGCCCTAGTGGCGAAGAATGCGGAAGGTCTGAGGTATTTGGTGAGGGAGTTTGAGAGAGTGTGTGGACAAAAGGGTTAAAAAAAATCCAGGTAAGAGTAAAGTGTTAGTGTTGAGGAGGAGAAAGTGAGGAGGGGGAGGGTTGAGTTAGAGTAGGGGGGGTTGTAATGGAAGAAGTAAAAGATTTTTGAGATTATTTTGGGATGGAGTTGGTAAGGGGGGAGGGATGAAGGAGGAGAGAGGACATAGAAAAGGGGAAGGAATGAGGGGCTTTGAGTGGTCTGAGAGAAATATGGAGAGGGGGGGATCTATCACAGAGAGTTAGGATAAGTATGTTTGAAAAAATTTGTGTACCAGCTGTGTTGTATGGGTGTGAAACGTGGGGGTTGAATGCTAGGTCCAGGAAAAAGTTGGAAGTATTTGAGATAAAGGGGTTGAGAGCGGTTTGTGGGGTTAGCAGAAGGGAGAGGATTAGGAAATAGGGTGGTGAGGGAGAGGTGTGATTGGAGGAATGGTCTGGTGGGAAGAGCGGAGAAGGAAATGTTAAGATGGTATGGGCATTTAGTGAGAATGGAGGAGCAGAGAGTGGTTAGAAGAGTTTGGGAGGGGATAGGAAGGAGAGGAAGGGGGAGACCAAGAAGAAGGTGGATGGATGGAATAAAGGAGATGATGGAGGAGGGAGGGATGGGAGAGGAAGAGGGTAGGGTGTTGGCGAGGGATAGAGGGGGGGGGAGGAGGTGGGTGAGGGCGAGATGAGGGGGGTGTGAATGAGGGAGGCTGTACGCACCACTACCCCGCTCAAGCGGGACAAAAGTGTATGTACAATATAATAATAAGTAATAATATAATATATATATACTATATATATATTATATATATATTATATATTAGCCTTTTAATTGAAGAAATTGAGGGGAGAATTAGACTGATGAGTAAACACTTAAATTAAAATTTTATTAATAATGTCGTTTGAAGACCAAATTTCAAGAAACAACAGGTTTCGAAATTTTTCGTTTTTTTTTTTTCCTCTCAAGCCCTTGTTTATCTCAGTCTAAACCCAATCCTGATCCTTGCTCTTATTTTTTCAAGGGAAAGTCTCTTTTTTTCTTGTATGTAATTCAGCGATCGTCGACAATTTTCTTGACGAATACATGGTTATTCGAGATATAAGACGTTCATTAAAAGTTTCGCACATTCTTGCGTAAACTCTGAGATATAAGAACGAGAAAATTTAATTGAACGATATATGAGAAACGACTATAATCTATATATTTTTTGAGACGATTCAAATGAAGGAATTTACGGTTCGCTTTAAGATGCATAAAAGTATATCGCGATTATTATAGTGGGACGTAAAAAACATCGTTACATCTCAGCCGTGCAATATCATGAAGATCATTCGATTAATGCCTTGAATCGATCGAAGGTCTGAGAAAAATTAAATTTTGAATTTTCAAAAGAGTTGAACTTCAGGTTTCACATTAATAACGCTAATAATAATATTGCGAAAAATAATTTGTAAAGTGATTTCTTCGTGAGTGTGCTGATTTTTTCTCCCCCTGGTTTGTCTCGTTCCTGAAAGAACTTCTAAGTTTTATGGTTTTAGAAAGTGTTATATACAATTTGTACTAATCATAATAAAAAAGTGAAAAATCGGTAATGAAAAATATATTAATATCGGCCTCTTTCAACAGGTATAATAAGCGTTTCTTTTTTTAATTTTTATTTATTTAATATAAATTGAAAATAACATTAATTTTTTGTATTTGTTTGAAATTGTTTAATTTTTTCCATTTAATTTTAAAAATAATATATTATATATATTATATATTATAATATATATATATATATATTTATATATAGTATATAATATATTATATATATATATATAGTATTATATATTAAATATATGATATATATATATATTGATGTTATCAAACTTTTAAAAATTTATAATGTGTAAACTTAGAGAGCTACGATGAAAGAAAAAAAATTCGTGGTTATCGATAGAGGGAAGGGCCACATGAAACGTTTTCGGCTCGGGCTCTAATTTTTTATTTAAAATCCAATAAAGAATGCGGGTTTGAAACTTTATATTGTCTGTTAACCCATGGCTCCTCATATACTTATTAGTTTCTTTTCGTACACTGGGGATTTACCCATTTCAAGCTGATTCAAATCAAGAAATTCGAGCTTGTCGTATTCGTTTTTATGTTCTAACGATATGAATTTTCATAATTCCGTGCCAGTCACACGATATTTTCAAAAGTTGCTTATAATTCCTCATGTAAGACACGGCAGGCGCATAATGATAATTCTTTTTTTTTACCAACAATGGATTCAGTCAATTCTGAGCGAGTGAATTTGAGTATAAGATGAATGATAAATGGTAAATAAATTACGCAAGGATAGCTATATTCTTGAATGGAAAATGATAATGACCTTTTCATTAATTCGGAGAGACGAGAGTAGAGTGATATTAAAAGATTTGATCATCGATCTTAAATTCTTAACTAATTTTTAAAAGCGACTTCCACATTCACTATGATCTATGCCAGTTTTAATACTTTATAAAATGTTTTCTCTAATTCTAACTCATAATTATGGAAGATGCTTGAAAAATTTATGTAATCAATAAGCCCACAATTAGTGTTCTCGGATTGTCGTCAAACCCAATTTAATGAATTCAATGTAGAAGTCGTAAGTGAGGAATTGTTGATATTTATTCGTTTCTTCGAGAGAGCATTTAAATTAGCCAATACGTTTTTGAATAACTCCCAGTCCGTTGCCTAACGCAACAAGGTTGCATGGTTTCCCAAAATTTTAAAAAAGCAATACAATTATATTTCTTTATTTCTTGCCACTATTTACCGAATTAACGAATTTTCTGTTATCATAAATAATTGATACATGGCATAAGACCCTATAACCGCATAAATTTCTTCGCAAGCGAGGGCAAGATGGTATTTGTATTAGTTTCTTATTTATTTTTGTTTTAGTTTTAAAGTTTCATTCATTTTATTTTTAATTTTACTAACTTTACTATATATATATATATATATATAATTATATATTAATATTTATATATTATAATTATATATAATATTTAATATATAATATATATATATTATAATATTAATTTATATTATTATTATATAATATTAATATTTATTTATTATATTATAATATATATAATATATATATTATATATTGTGTGTGTGTATATCATTTTAAAGTTGATCTATGAGCTATGCTCAGTAAATTGAAAAGTCAAAAAAAAAATCATGGTTATCGATAGAGGGATAGGCATGATAACGATTTATTTCGTCGGGTCTGAATTTTTTAAAACTCAAAAAGAATGTGTATGGAAATTATATCGTGTTCAACCCGAAATTATCTACATAGCTCATATATTGTTTCTTTTTCTATCAAGCCGAGTTTAGACATTTAATGATTCAAAATCAACTAATTGATCTTATGTCATATTGTTTATGTTCCCCGTATGAATAGTCATATTCATCGGCCATAGTCCACTAGTATTGGAAAAGTGGTATTGACTCTCTATTGATGTTATCATAGCTATTCCCATAATATGATTTTCTTTTAGTTAATCACTCAACATTTACTTTTTAAGTTGGTAATCTTTTTCCTAAATTAGGTTCTCTAAAAGAGTAATCATATCATTTATGTTACCGCAATCTTGAATGAAATATAATTACGTTTTATTGTTGGAGAGACGCAAGATCTGTGATATTAAAAATACTTGAAATCTCATTAATTTCTTTACTCATTTTTTTAATAAACTATTACTTAATCTTAACCTGAGTCTGTTATAAACTATCAGTTTTACAATACTTTATATTTGAATGTTTACTCCTAATTTCTACCAGTCATCTTGGTAATAGATTGACATTATTATCATAAATATGATACTCACATTAGATTTTTTCATCGATGGCGTCAAAACATTATTTTAGGAATTTCACTTTAGAATCGATGGGGATGGTGTTAATTTTATCCTTTTTTCGTGAGAAAGAAAGCATTAAGTGGTAAACCCGTTTCGGATTCATTCCAAGAAATCATTTTCTTCTTTTTGCATTAATAAATGAATGATTTGTGTCCCAATCAATAATTATTTTTCTATTTCTCTGCCGCCTATTTACCCCGAATGTGAAAATAACTTCATTGCTTATTAAACATTGGGATCAAACTGATAAAGCACATAATAGATAAATTCCTTGAGCCGATGCCAGATGGATTTTGTATTTGTTGCTTTCATGATCTTTAGAAGAAGTTCCAATTATTTCCAGCATTTTATATAGTCTGCACTATATTCCTTCTTCCCATCTCCCTGGTTTTCGTTCACTCCTTTGATAATTCCGAAAATGTTACTAACGGTAGAGTTGCGGTAAATTTATTTGATATGTCTTGTTTCGATTTCACAACCAGTATTAAGAGCCAATTTTTTACAATTATCGCATCCACGACGAAGTAATTTGGGCGTCAAAAAATAGACGTGGTTTGGAAATATTTCCTCTTCCGACGAAAAACCGAAAATCAATTCCATTGTTTTCACCCCAGTTTTTGCAACCAGTTGTCTTAAACGACCGCTGTCAATAACTGTATGATTCAAACGAACTCCGATTTTTTGCAGGTTAAACAACGATGAGATTTTGATAATATCCTCGATGTTGTTATAATCCACGATTATTGTAGTTAATTCGGTGAATGAAGGAATAAGATGGTTCCGCAATTCACCCGAAAAATCATTTTTGTCAATTATTTCCATCGCTTTTATATATTCCAAATTGTATGTTTCTGCCAAAGGGCTCGCTGACACGTTCATAGGAGGAGAAGAGTCATCGTTCATAATCAGGTCGTATCTCGACACAGTTCCGCGCCATCTGCAAATTAGTTTCAATGTGATTAGATTTGGAAATCGGATTGAAATATTTTTCATCATTTCGAGAAATTTGTCAGGGGTGAGAGTGTTATCGCTCATATTAACAATTTCTAAGTTCTCGATTCGAAATAAAGGTTCGTGTTGTTTGTCTTTCATAAAACTCGTTAGTTTTATAATGGTATCATAGTCATCTAAATACAAAATTAAAGATCTCAAGCGTTCATACGCGGTGCCCATAGTCCTTATAACCCGAGCGGTTTTAGCAGCCATGGAAAATTCATCGGCTAAACTGTCTGCTGAGATCATATACTTGGTCAAGGTCAGGGTTATTGATTCAGTTACTCTGTATGGATTTCGTGTCGCGTTTTCGAGAAGTTCTAGAAAGTTTGCGGAGGACTTCTCTTCGTTGTTTGAATCAAATAGTGATAAGACTAGGTTGAAATTTATATCCTTCGGTCCATGTTTTTCAAACAAGTGAGTTAAAATCAATTCGTAGTTCGCCGCAATTTTTTTCGAATCATAAACATTTTTGTTGTACGCGTCTTGGAAACATGATGTTTCAAAAATGACATTCATCGCCAAATCTCTCAGATTCATTCCGTTCTTTTCCATTTCGAATTAATCGTCTGTCGAGGATTTCTGGTGTAAAAAAATAGAATAAAGAGAGTGACGGGCAATTTTTTCAACTGTAAACACAATAACATTGAGAAGTCTTCTTAATAGAATAAGAAAGAAGTATTCCATTCTCAATCTGGTCACGGTATTATTTCAGACGACGATGAAGTATGAACCATTTGCAAAGTTATTGACAGTTCAAAGCTTTCTGAGACAATGATAAATAATAATGTCGATTCCCTTATTAAGACACATAGAAAATCGAGCTTCTTTATTTACTTTATTCATTTGATTTTATTTTAAAAAATATTTCTTTTTTATTTTTAATTTTTAATAATTTACTATTATATATATAGTAATATGTATAATATATATATATACTATATATATATAATAAGTATTATATAAATATAAGTATATATATTATATATATTAGATGGGATACTGTTTTTTATTTCGATTAAACAAATTTTTGTAATTATTGTTTGAGATTTTAAGATTTTAACACTAGCTCGACTTGATTCAATTCTTGAAAGTGCTATATGTCGTTGGTTTAAACGAATGTTTATACCATTAAATGCGTCGCAATGTCACGTTGGTCGTGTTTCGGTTCCCTACGAAAGGTCACTGAAATATTGTGTGCTACGGAAATCGAAAGGTCGCAGAACCTTTCAATACCAGTTACATAAGTAAACTATCTTCAATCCTGATATATGAGTCATATAGTACTGCTGATCGGATTGATATATATCGAAAGGTCTAAGTGAAATTCGGAAAAAAATTTGGACTAAAAAATTTTGTGTATTATTTTTCTTTGAGAATTTTAGATATTAGCATAGAAACTTGACTTTAACTTAGACTTCGACTTATACTTGTAGACTTCGACTTATACTTAACTTCGACTTTAGCCTTAGACCTTCACTTAGACTTAGACCTTCGACTGTAACTAACTTCGACTTATACTTAAACCTTCGACTTAGCACTTAACCCTTCGTAGCAACTTTAGACCTTCGTCTTAGCACTTAAACTTTCGACTTATATTAGACCTCGACTTAGCACTTTAGACCTTTCGATTAATACTTTAGACCTTCGACTCTAGTACTTAGACTTGACTTACTTAGACTTCCGATTATACTTAAGAAGCCTCGACTTATATAGTTCCTTCGAAAGTCACTCTAATCGGTGATAGCGATAGCTTATACCTATAAGGGTGTCTCTCCGATCACTTTAGGTTATTTTGGGGTCCTTTTCGAAATAGTATATAATAATGTGTCGCTTGTACGTGGAATACGAAATAAGCGCTGAAGGTTCAATGCATTTCGTAAGCTCGACTATGTAACCGATTTATGAAGTATATATGTGATGTACTGGTTAGGGAACTGAGTGTAAGTGCGAGTTATGCAAATCCTAAAAAGATTGAACTTAAGTAAATTTTTGTTGAATTAATTTCTTTGAATTTATATTTTTTAGTCACTTAGACTTCGATTTATACTTAGATCTCGACTTAACATTTCCTTAAACAAACGTACTATATTGGTTGAAGGCGATAGTTTATACATAAAAGAGTGTCGCGCGAGCAGTTGATCTTTTTGGGTTCCCTTCGGAAACGTCACTCATAGATAGTGTCGCCTAGGGAATACGCAAGCGGCTGAACGCTTTCAATACCAGTTACCTAAGCTAGAAGTATCTTCAAACCGATATGACGTCATATAGTGAGCGCTTAGGGATATAAGTCGAAGGTCTAGTGCAAATTCTGAAAAATAATTTCGACTTTAGAATTTTTTTCTAGAACATAATTTATCTTAGAGATTTTTTTTACCAAGCTTTAGACTTGATCTTAATACGTAACTTCGACTTATAGTCGGTTCCTCGAAACGTATATATCGGGTTGAAAGCGAGTAGCTTATAACATAAAAGGTGTCGCGCGAGCTAGTTTGGTCGTTTTTGAGTTCGCTTGAAACTCCCTATAATTAGTGGTCGCCTCACGAGGAATCGAAAAAAGCGGGCTGAACGCTTTAAAGGCCATTATTCTTAAGCTCGACTATCGTCAAAACGATTATGGACGTATATTAGTGACCCGCTTAGGAACTGGTGGTAGGTCGAGGTTAATTCCAAATTCGAAATAATTTCGACAAAAATTTTGTGAAATTTTGTGAGAATTTTTAGATTCTAGCACTTAGACCTTCGACTTAGACGTTCGACGTATACTTAGACCTCGTACTTATATCAGTTCTGAAACGTCACTATATCGTTTGAAAGCGATTAGTTTAATAGCTAAATAGTGTCGCGCGAGCAATGATTAATACTTGGGTTGTTTGAGTTCCCTTCGAAACGTACTATAATATATGTCGCTACGGAATCGAAAAAGCGGTGAACGCTTCAAATGCCAATTATTCTTAAGCTCGAACTAGTCGTCAAACCGATTACGCGATCATATAGTGTATTGCGTTAGGGACTGGTATAATTAGGTCGAAGTCTAAGTGAATCTCACGAATAATTTCTATTTAAAATAATTTTGTGAAATTTTTCTTTGAGAATTTTAGGTTTAAAAGAATCAGATCTTCAGCCTTATACTTAGATCTTGACTTAACTTAGACCTTGACTTATACTTAGAAAGCTTTTTGTGCCTAAAGTATCGTTTAAACAGATTATGACGCATTAGTGAGCGCCGTATTATGCTTCTAAAATTATTTAATAATTGAAAATTGTATATTATGAGACAATTTAAGCTATAACCTGATTGATTTTTTTTAAATTTAGCTCTGAATATAGCCGTTTTTCTTTATTAAATTAGTTTTCACGATACAGCATTCTAAAAATTAAAAAATAAAAATAAATTAGTATATTTTCGGTATAATTAATCCAGTAGAGCGAACACGAGATAACGTTACTTTTACTATCGGAAAGTTATTTTAATAAATTTTTCGATCCTTAAGCGAGTTTTTTTTTGGGAAACCAAAAAAAAATAATTACTAATAGTCTATAAGCATTTTCTTTCGCTTAAACATCGAAAACCGATTGTGATTCATTATAGTGACGCATCAGCGGGACTAATATATGGTGAATGAGTCTAAGTGCAAATTCCGAAAATTAATTTTATTTTTTAAAAAAAGTTATTGAATATTCTTTCTTAGAATTTCTATTTAGATATTCGCACTTAAACCTGTCGACTTTATTAGTTCTAGAGTTTAAATAGCTATTTTAAGGAATAAAATTTGTGAAACGGCAAAATATTAATAATGATATTAATTACTATAAAAAACTTAAAAATTAGTAGATTAAAATAAGTGCCACACCTCCCAAAGCTCTCTATTTTAGTTTTATACAAAACACTCATATTATCATTATTGTTTTTTCTGTTACTTCCATTGACTTTGCCAATCTTCTGCAATGTGCCGGCTATAAATCTATTTATTTTTTCGCTGAACGTTGTGATGACAAATCTTCTCAGGAATAATCTAATTTTTGACTAGATTTCGATTTCGTAAAGATCATCATCGGCGTCGAATAGTAAAAGAGGGGGGCGAGAAGACTGGAGCTTTAAGAATTCGAGTTGTTCGGGTGAGCAACGCTTAAGATTTTTTTTTTCGTTTTCTTCCTGTAGATTTGTGCACGAGTCTGGCGAGAAACGGTATGTTATCAGGAAGCATTACAAATCTACGTGCATATTTTCCTTGTCTCAGAGCATTTGACTCTCGATCTTTGATTCGAAGGTAGATATACGACATTTTATTTTCAGACATTGATCCCATTTATTAGAATTCCCGATCTTGAATTGTGGTGAATGCCCTTTCCTTCTCATATCATCGCTTCTCCTTATCTCGACTATCGTCAATCAATAGTCTCTTATAGTTTGATCTTTTTTTATATGCTTTAACGATTTCATCTATTTCGGGTAAAAAATAATTATTATATTATGGTAATTTACTAATATTTTCACAAACGGTGGAAAGTATAAAACTGTTTATAATCCTTCTTTTATTATTTTCTTGAATAAAAAAAGAACATATATAAATTTAAAAAAAAAATTTAAATAAATAAATACTTAAAATGTGGGGCTATAAAAATAGATAGTCGTCATATACTAATAAATACGATTTTTATCCCCATTGGAGACACAAGAGGATACATTACATTCGGAAGTTTAGGAAACATCCGATTTAATCAAGATGAACTATAGTATCACTATTTAAACCCCCCATATGCGCGTTAGATCTATTGGAATAATTTTAATTTTACATTTAAGTATATATTACAGCCATAATTAGTTTAAAAATCACCGCTAATATATTTGTATTTTTATGAAAATATAATATAATTTATATACCTTTTTGAAGAAAAACTTAATAAATATACATTTCATAGGCTATATTTTAAATCGTTTCCGCAGACGAGAAATAATTCGCGAACATACACCCGGCGAGAATATCGAGAATTTACATCGATAGGAAAATTTCAAGGGCAGGCAAAAGCCATCAAGATTACAACGCCCCGACGAATGAAGAAAGCTAAATTTTCGCATTACTTTACATTAGAAAGAAATTAGTATTTAAATCTATATCGCTTACACGTTGGTATATTTACAAAATAAAAAAAATAAAATAACTAGTTTTTTCTAAATCCATCGTCCGAATTTTGAATTTTATCAAACCTAAATGCGGCTAAGTGTGCTGACTGACACGTCATCTGCCGTCGGATGAATGCGAATACGAGAACGCATCCATCGGAAAACGAAGAATGATTTTACTTTCGATCGATATCGCGTGGTGGTTGTCCTCTTTGTCCTTTTCTGAATAAAAACCTGCCCGTGTATGTTCAGAGTCACACTATACTCAACTTTCGTCTCTTTCTGGCGCATCGTTCTGAAAATTCGTTATCAGTCAATCGCCGAGAATTTCGTTTGCCCCGAAATATATTAAGCGTCGTCTTGTCCCACGTAAGGCAAACGACTTTTATTTTCCTTCTTGTGTTTCTTCTTGCACGGTTACGGAACAATCCACCCATGGCGTCTTGCCTTCGCTATCCGGTTGGACCTGCAATTCGTACCGTAAACGAGAGCGTGTAATCGACGATAGTTGTGAGCTGAATTTATGGTGGGGTGGGGCGAACGAGATTCCTTCTCGTTCTCCCATACTCTGTTCTCGTTGATATGGTCGTGTTCCTTTAGTACTCGAACCCGCATCCAAAGAATCGCGTAAGGCGTTTCCGAATGCGTACATATTTTAGCGCGTCTTCGCGGAATTTTGCCGGTTGGCGCAAAATTCGTGCTCGTGCATGATGGGTAGAGCTGATTCTTAAAACCTATAACCTCCGCGTGATAATAATCTTCGGCCCCCGACCCTAATAATAATTTAGGGTAGAGGTAATCGAAGCGGTTTTTATCGTCGTTCACTCTGAGTTTCGGTAAACCGTTGGAATTTACGTTATTAGCGTCGGGTTCCGACAAAGGTTCGTCGATCAATTGCCTCCCCCACATGTAGCTCATGGATTCGGTGTTGTGAGGAGAAACCATAAAATAATTCGGGGCGAGGGGTAGTTTCCCGTAATCCCGTTTTCCGAGGGGGCGAAACATTTTGCTCAAATCGCGCGAGAGTTCCGAGTTGGCCTTAATTCTCAAATAGGCGGCGTATAATCTCGCGTCGGTGCACGGAATCCGTTTTTGAAATACGAACGGAGTTAGTTTAGTGCTTCGGCTGAGAAATCCAGAAAAGGTGATGCTTTTTGCTCCCACGTCTCGCGATTTTTTGAGAACGGACGAAAATATCTTTTGACACGATATTTCGCACGTACAGCCGCACGTGTGGATGGGAATCTTTTCGGTGGTATCTTTTCTTTTCGAGACGTGCGAATCTTTCGTCGCCTTATACGCGTGTTTGAACGCGTGGTGGTGGTTTTTGAACCCATTCCACGCCCGTTCGTCGGTTAAAAAAACCCGTTCTTCCGAACCGACTGTGGGATACGACGTGGTGTCGTTCGCTATAAAAGCGGGCAGATATTGGTTCAGATTTCCTCCCAACCATCCGTCGCCTTCACTCAGGTATTTATACTGGCCTAGGTAAACCTGGACGTGCTTTTTGTTGTGCTGGGAAAAATGATTGGTTTATCGCCTGAAAATAGCACTCTAAAGCCGGAACGGTTGGTCGATAGACGCTTTTGCCGTATTCCCTGAAATTACCCTCGGAAAATTCTTTCCGACACAACGATTTTTTAACCTTCTCCCAAGCGTACCTCTTGGTCGTGTAATCGGTCAGTCGATTTTCGCTATCCCCCAGCAGCGCGTATTGGTTGGAAAATTTCTTCAAGCGAGCTCGCGCGTCCTCCCCCATTAGCCTTTTGCTAAAATCGACGTGTTCGATAAAGGAAACCGGGCTGCTCGGGGGGTAATTCAAGACGGAAGCGCCTTTCAGAAAGTTTTCGGAGCTCATCAGTTGATGCTTCACGAAGTCGGGCTTTTTCCCCCGGTCGCCGGTTACGAAATTGTAGCGAATAGACGCCGGGTTATCTAGGTCGTATTGCTGCAAACCGAACACAGTTGTGTGGGAATTGAAATTACTAATCACGTTTTTACCCAACGCGATTCTCGGTACGGGTATGGGGATGATTTTTCTTCGAGCTACGTTTTTCGGGCGAAGGGTGTCGCGGTTCTTAAAGTAATTGCGAATTAGAATCGCGAGCGAGTCTGCGCGCGAAAAGATTCCGTCCATTAGTAAGGAGCTCGAGTAAAAATCGGTCAGTTTCGGAGAATTCGCGGAAAGTTCTTCGCAAACCCAATTTCTTTTCCAGCCGTTCGGCGCGCGCGTTCCTATCGTCGTCGGTTCGAGGACCAAACCCCCCAAAGCGTCTAAAGTTCGCATCGTGCTATCTGAATCGAAACATTTTTTCAACTCATTGTCCGTATGTTGAGATTCGTAAATGGTCGGAAAAAACTTTTTTAAATTAGCGGGCACCCGTCCTCCGCCGACGAGCCCCCTGAAAATGTTCACGACGGGATAAAAGGAAGCGCCTCTTCTGATAGAATTCGAAGTCAAAAAAGTTCGACTGAAGGGGGGTCGCGTTTCTATCGATGACTCCGACGACTTCGACGCTTCCGCAGCGGAAGCCGAGTTACCGACGCCGTAATTAGTTCGGTGCATATCGTGCTCGCTGGGAACTAAATATGCGCCAGCGACGATGCCGGGGTCGTTCATTCTTTGCATAAACAAATCGTGCTTTTCCGACTCGTCCAAGTCGTCATCGTCGACTTTACCCTTGTTCCTGAATTTCACCAGCGTCTTTTCTTCGTTCAAATTTGTCTTCCTCTTAATCGATCCGTCGCGCATATGAACGCCGCCCGGATAGACCCTCCCCGCGGACGAGAGTAAAGCGACGGAATGCTCCATCGAGGTTTTCCCTAGACCGGGGTAGCTAAATTTCGACGAAGGGACCACTTTTAGCGACGCGTTCGGAGCGCGCGCGAAACCCCCTTCTCTAATGACGTCCCCTCCCCGATATTCCGGACCGTCTTCGACGAACGCCGATACGCTGCCGCTTCCGGCGCAAGAAACCACGCCGCCGCCGTACATCCTATTCTTCCTGTAGCGACCGAGCTCGTCGATTCCGTCTTTTCTGAGGCAAGCCGAGTTTACCAAGTGACCGCCCACGGCGTCCCCGATATCGTCGGGCAAGCCTCCCATCTCGGTTATTGCCGAGTACCCGAACGCCGCGTTTTTCGACTCTATTCCGGGCGCGGGAAGGCAATGATCTCGGCCCCGTAAAGCGGAATCGAAAAATCTTTCGATGCTGAACAAGTAAGATTTATCGAAAGAACGTTCTTCAGAAAAAATGTCGCCGGAACTCGCTCTACCGGCGTCCGAGATCGAGTGTTTATCGACGATTGTTTTAACGTTCACGGATAGAGTGGGGTTGCATACGCAAACGTAATCGTTGTCGTTGTCGTCGTCGTTGTCGTCGTCTTCGCCTTCTTTTTTATTTTTTCCGACGAAACCGTAATCGAAAACAACACCGCTATCGCGCTCTTTTTTCTTTTTTCTCCTCAATTTAACCGAACATTCCTTTATTTCCCTATTACGCACGCACGTCGGAGCCCCATTTTTTTGCATTTCGTTCCGGTAACCGGCAGAGCAAAGGCATTTTAATTTTTTAGAATTCGATATGTCGAAATCTATATCGTAGGCACTCGTGACCGGGAGGTCCGTTCGGGGATGAAGAATTACGCCGTGAGGAAAGCAGGCTCGAATTTTATCGCACGGGGCCTTGTGAATCGGAGTTTTAGAGTACAACGTGATGGGGTCTTCTCGTTCTTCTTCTTCCTCCTCATCCTCCTCCTCATCCTTGTCCTTCCATTCTCGCCCTCCGACGGATTTATCGACTATATCTTTATTAACGCACAGGGTTGTGCTCGTTACGTAAACATCGTTATTAAAATTTCTCACCGTCCCCGGAACGACGCGAGTCGTGAAGCGATTAAAAAATTCTAATTTTCCGTCCGTCTTCTCTTTTACGAGACAAACGCCGGTGTCGGGAGGAAAATGGTTCGAGGGATAATCTTTAGAATCGAGGCGCACTAAGGGGTTACCGGAAACATTTACGCACCGAGCGCTGAATTCCACGCACGACAAGCATTGGGTTGATGGATTTTTTTTTGGATCGCACTTTACCAATTTTCGCTGGCAGTGATCGTTGTGAACGGTAACGCGTATCTCGGAAAGTGGAAAATCGTTTATCGAGGGAAGGGAATAAACGTACTTTTTATTTTTCTTCGAGCCTTTTTTATCGTTCTTTAAAGTCTTCTTGGTCATAATTGAAATAAAACGAATGTAGGATGAGATAGATAGGTTTATTTAATAAAAAAAGAACATTAAAAATATTTAAATTATTTACATTGTTTTTAAATTCCCTGCGCGTCAAGCAGATCTCGATAAACGTTGTCGCTTTCACTGGGCGATGGATGATATTGACTGTAATCGGGGGAATATAGCTTCGAGATATCCGGGGTTTGAACTCTGATCGGTTGAGGTGTGGCCAGAGTTACAGGACTATTGTCCTTAAAGGGGTGATTGTACTCGTGCGAGTGGAGACGTCCGCATCAAGTAACGGGGTTGGCACTTCGCGATGGGGGCGTAAGCCCGCGGAATAAGTTAACGGGTGTTTTTGGGTGGTGGGAGAGTTCCCCGGCTCGGGTGGAAAAGAAGAAGAGAAAAGCCCAGGTGCCCGGCCCGCCCCTCCAATTGCATAAAGAAAATTTTTCTTATTTCTTCTTAATTGCCTTTCAAAAAGAAGGCTTAATTTAAAGCCTACTCTTAATGGGTTTGAGAAATCTGCTTCCAATTCCTGGCTTTGAGCCGCCTCTACAGCCCCTGGAAAATTTTGGATATCTGGAGCTGGTAGCATTTATAAAAGCTGCGTATTTCGTAAAATGCGAGAAACTCAGCACCCGAACCGCTGCTTTTACTTTTTCTTGCACTCATCTCCATATAACGATAAATCTCTCTGAACAATATCTTATCATTTAAAAATCTTGAGTGGAGACTATATAACGGCTCTTTGTGTGAGTCCCACGTATCCTAACTGGTTGCCTCGGCGATTCAGGTTTCTATAATCACCTCTCGTGGTGAGTTCATCGTCTGATTCTTCAATTCAAAGAATCCTTCTTATGCACTGTCTTTGTTCACCTACTACGATACCGTCTTAGCCCATCTTAACAGAATCTAAAAATGTAAATTCTCTCTGCACTAGTAGATTTCCCGGAAATTTTTTGAAAAGAGACGCCAATCGCAAAACTTCGCTCAATACACTCACGACGAAAATTTCGCTTGAGAGCTGAGAGTTTTAAACAGGAGATTGACGAGCTCTCTCTCTCAAATACTTAAGAGAACCTCTATCGAATTACACGAGAAAGCTTTAGCACTTTTGAGTCTTCCCATATTAATTCACACGTATTTTCCGTTTAGATGCTTTCTCTCTGTTCTTTTCTTATACCTCTCTTTAATCTTCTATTCTTTATCTCGAAACCTATCTAGTAGTTAACTATTTAAATAGCATCCATACTAATATGTTTAATAATATTCTCTCTCAGCTCTCTATTTAATTCTCACACGACTAGCGCTCTTCCGTGGATTATTTCTGCGCCATTCGGTGATATGTCCCTTAGGACACAACCATAAGATTTAATTCTTTAATCTCACAACACGCGTTTTTCTCAAATTTCCTAAGGAGTGTGTCTCGTTTCCGTCTTATATTTTCTCCTTATAAGCACTTGTTTGTTGTGAACTCGAGAATTTGAGTTTTCCTCTGTATCACCTCGTTTGCTTTTTTACTTGTAATCGCGGCATTGGTTTTGAAATAGAACAAATAAAAATAAAATAAAATGGTCTTTTTAAATCTATTTACGAATTAATTGATCAACGTGATTGCGAGGTTTTTCTTAACGCCTTCTATAATCTTAACTATGTGTAATTTATTATATATATTAACAAATCCCTTTCCATCTTGCATTTTCTCCTATACAATCTTCAGATCTGATAGCGTAAACCAGAATGAGGATATTCGTTGCAAACAATATCACTGCAAGATCAAAGTACTGAATCCCTACTCTTCATATCTACTATTAACAAATCTTATAATTTTCTTTCCCCTCACGTTATTATTATTTTCGTTCGGAATAAAGAAACATCTGTTTCCTAAATTCAAGCCAATAAATTTTTATTACCAGACTCAGTGAGGATATATCACTCAGTGATGAAATGCTTGACAATATATTCGTCATCGCGTTTAGGAGTTCTCATCTTTTTTCCGCCGCGTCGTTGTAATTTATATGTATAATAAAGAGTTCGGCTTCGTAGGTGCAAAAAAATTAATTAATAAATATTATAAACGAAATAAAATAATATTAATTTTATATATTATAATTCTGCTATTTATTATTATCGAAATATGAATATATGAGAGTACTTTATATTCACGCGGCTTGTAGGTAATAGATATATCGACTGACGATTCGTTTAGTGTATTAGATTTAGACATCATTTCCGTAACGACATAATTAATACGATTAATAATTACGTTATGAGAATATCTTCTAATTTATATTACAAACACTACGAACCCACTCACACCGATTTCTTAGACTCACGTAAATCACGCTGATTATTATATGCCTACCAGCCAAAAATGTATCATCCTAAGTAGAATTTGACGCTGATAGTGTTCGGAGATTAGAGTTCACAAAAATTGTATATAAAGTAATATATTAAAATAAAACG
Organism: Trachelipus rathkii; assembly: GCA_015478945.1. NCBI lineage: Eukaryota > Metazoa > Arthropoda > Malacostraca > Isopoda > Trachelipodidae > Trachelipus > Trachelipus rathkii. The sequence continues at coordinate 41,022 of JABUQX010008099.1, forward strand.
TAAGAACGATACAATATCAGTTACATTTAATTAGGAGAAAAATTTTGTTCTCGATCACCTTATTATTAAGAATACTTAGGTTATATTGTTGAGTATGATTTTCAAAATCTCTATTGACGGCTCTTTCACCTTTCTCAAATTTCCCGAGCCAAGTGAGGAAAAACGAACCTTGAGGTTATAAGAGTACTTACTTATCGTAAAACTATCGAATAACAGCCGGTCAGCTTACTGAAAAACCGGAAATAACATTACGATAAATTATTATGCGTATATATAAAACCTATTTATTATCTTCACTCAATGTCGCCCGTTGCGCCGTCCCCCCGTATACGGTGTGAGTTATCTACTTTATCCGTATATTTTTCAAATAATCTACCTCCCTTAAGTGAAAACCTTATTTAGTTCCGTACCTCCCCTATATAGTTCACCGGCAATTAGTACGCTCAGTCCCGAGCGCATAAGACCTTTTTACTATATAGACAGCCCCACTTGCAGTAACTCGTATCAACTTTAACCATTCTGATGGCGAAGGACAATCTTTTCTTTTTTAGTCTCTTAGTTTACTATCAAAACCTATTCCACCTCCACCAAAATTTCTTATTGAGCCAGCACATAAAGTGATGGTCTCGCCAGTATAATGTTTTTTATCTCCCTTTACCTCAACGATTGTAACAAATCAATGTCAAAGATTACCTGGAATTGTTTATTATTATAAAAGTCAGTGCATTCCCATCTGTGTTGTATACGACCCAAATCTTTCATACTATCTCTCAGACCCACTGAAATATTACAATCAAATAACCAGTAAAATTTCCACACCATTCTCTATACTTTTTAGTCGTTAGGTGTACCTTTCTTTTTTCCCACGCTAATCGCCTTTGATTGCTTTCTGTTTTTCTATCTCTTATTGAAACTTTCGTCACTCCTGTCGTTGCGGGAGTCTAGAAATCCCGAGTCTTCTGGGCGTTCCCTAGTAGTCGTGAACATACCACCACTCACCGTGTCTCTGTTTCGTTAACTTGTTGCCCAGAACTCAACTATAGATCCCAGTTCAGTTTTCGTCCTTTCCATATACTTACCCTTCTGTCAACATTACTTTATTATAATTGATAATTTAAAAACCCGCTGAGTACCCCCCCAACGGGCAGCGGCCAATATCGCGCTTTCTAGTGTCTATTGCTATAAACGCGCTACCAATCCCACGTGCCATCAGTTACATTTGCGTTCTTCTTCTACCTTTTCGCACAATTTGTTTTAATCAGTGCTCACGGCCCACATTTGGAAATATATACCACAACTGACTGGAGAAAATTTAGGAGTATTGTTTCGCCACCACTAAATTAGATCTTGTCATTCATAGTCAACCTCACGACGCCTCATTTCTTCGTAAGCCCCTGTGTCCACAGTTTTAGGAGGTATTATCTGAACTGACTAAACTTGGGTATTCTTTTTCAGTACCGACGAGAAGTAACAAGATTG
>JABUQX010008099.1:47500-57500 GCA_015478945.1 Trachelipus rathkii
CCCTGCCAAACGTAAGAAAAATAATTATTTTTTATCAAACTGATTAATTATTTATATTTTTATCAAACTGATTAATTATTTATTAAATTATCTTACCACCACTTACTGGTTGTGGGTAGATAGATATATTTTCGCGTGTCTACACACCAAAAAATTAAATATATATTAGAAATTCACGGCATTAGGTACGGAAATATTTAAAATGCTGACACAACCACAACGTGAGCGCCAGCACAGTTGTTGTACATAAATGTATAGTATATCTATCCGATTCTTTTAGCTTATTGCAACTATCTTATAATTGGTGTGACTTGGCAAATTTGTAGAAGCTGTACTGTTGCTATAGACGTAAGGTTGACGAGTTTTTAATTTTGCGAAGTTCCCGTGAAATCGTACGAACTAATTTGCAATTTTGAGTTCGATTTTTTTGTAAAATAGGCATTTGTATTACGCATTATTTTGCTTCACTAATTGTATTAAAGGAAAATTCTTTCAGACGTATAAATTTATTAATTTAAATATTTAATATAATAATAATAATAATAATAATAATAATAATAATAATAATAATAATAATAATAATAATAATAATAATAATAATAATAATAATAATAATAATAATAATAATTAGCCCTATTTCTGTTTTAAAACTTTTTCAGTTTATTAGTTTGTTTCTAACATATTGCTAGAACATGATACTAACATTGAGCTGATAGTGATGGACATGATTCAAAGTTCGAAATATTTTAAATAATTATTTAAAAATCAGATTTATTTCAATAAAATTTTAAAAAATTAAATATCTCGAAAAGTACGACACTTACAGAAAAACCAATTACATATTTGAAATCAGCGTATAAAGCTTATTACACAAATGTAAAAAAAAAATAAAATAAAATAAAATATTTTTTCATAAATGAAATATCTCGAAAAGTACGACACTTACAGAAAAACAATTACATATTTGGAATCAGCGTGTAAAGCCTATTAAAAATGTAAAAAAAAAAAAAAAATAACAAAAAAACCAGGAAGCTTAGAGCCGACGGGGACGAAGGGGACGTTTCTATACGCCGTAGGAAGGGCAGAGGGAACCCGCGACACCCGAAATAAAAGAGCGGGGTTCGAAAGGACCCTCCCGGAGAATAGTCTACTGTCGTTCCCCGGAAGGTACCGAGAGACCCCGACTCCTGCCAATCTTTGCGGTTTAATTGAAAAATTTTTTTAAACTGACGGAGTCGTAAAACGTAACTGGTCCTATATTTTGAATCATGTCCGTCACCCCTTAAATTGACTGTTAGAATCATATCATATACTAGAAATATATATATATATATATAATATCATATATATATATATATATATATATATATATATATATATATATATATATATATATATATATATAATATATATATATATATATATATATATATATATCATATATATAATAAAAAAATAAAAACTGACGGAGTATTAAAACATAACAATAATAATAACTAATAATAATGATAATAATAATAATAATAATAATAATAATAATAATAATAATAATAATAATAATAATAATAATAATAATAATAATAATAATAATAATAATAATAATAATAATAATAATAATAATAATAATAACTTATTTTATTTTAATCATCATTTCAATTTATTTTAATTCTAAATTTAGTTTATATAAATATATTTTTTTTTTTTTTTTTTTTTTGTAGTTCTTGAAACAAAAGTCTCCAATATACAAGGTTGGGTAGAATGGTCAAGATTAACGAAGTTATGGAAGATAGGTGTTGTGGGGCTTTTTTTTTTTTTTTTTTTGGCAATTATTCGTCTGAAATATTTAAAAAAAATTTATTCTCTTTCTTTTTTTTTTGTGTGCTGTGTTGACGAGGGCAGAGGACAGTCCATTACCAGAGGCCCGAGAGACCCCGCTTCCTGCCACTCTTGCGGTTTTCCCTATGGTATTCCCTTTAGTTAAAAAAAGGAATATTTTGCTTCTTACCATACATTATTTTCAACTGGAGAAATTTGATAGGGGAGAAAAGATGGCAGGAGTCGAGATCTGTCGGCCTCCCGGTCGTTTCGTCCCCCCTCTGTCCCCGTCGGCTCGGAAAACTAAATAGGAGCTAATAAATTTTTAAAAATTCCAGATTGATAATAAAAGACACAAAAGCAATTTATTAATTATATAGTTGCTTTTAAGTTATCTAATTAAAACAGTAAATAAAAAAAAACATAAATATATATATATATATATATATATATATATATATATATATATATATATATATATATATATATATATATATATATATATATATATATATAAAAAAAAAATATACTCTAAAGTAAAATTGGTTTAAAAACACAATACATATCTCAAAAACTACAATAGCTACAGGAAAAGGAATACATTGCTGGAATGCTGGTCCAATTTAGTGCGGAAAATGTAAAAAAATAAAAAATAAAAAAATTTATCTCAAAAACTACAATAGCTACAGCAAAAGGAATACATTTTTGGAATCCTGGTAAAATTTTAGATAGGAAAATGTAAAAAAAAAAAAAAAAAAAATTATTGTTAATAATTATAGTAATATAATTAGAGAGCCTATTTAGAGACCTTTTATTGGTTACTCGTTAAAATAAATAGACTTTCTATTAAATTTTGCTTTTTTTTACTAAAGTACCCCAAGGGCATACCGCACCGATGGCAGGAGTCGGGGTCTCTCGGCCTTCTTGGGAACTACGGGGTAGGACTAATTCCCCCCCTCGGGGATGGTCTCCGGAACCCCCGCTCTTTGGTATTTGGGTGTCGCGGGGTTCCTCCGCCCCTCCCCTGTAGGGGGTATGGAAAACGTCCCCCCCTGTGTTCCCCGTCGGCTCGAGAGCCCCCTACATTGCCGTGTAATACCTTTACAAATAATATATATATATATATATATATATATATATATATATATATATATATATATATATATATATATATATATATATATATATATATATATATATAAATTTTTATATAGCGTTATATATATATATATATATATATATATATATATATATATATATATATATATATATATATATATATATATATATATATATATCTATGTCCCCACCTCTATAACTATAACTATAACTATATATATATATATATATATAATTCAATGTACATTTAGATTTATATGGTTTGAAATATAAAAAAAAATCAAATAATAATGAAATAATCTAAATATATAAAAAAGACTCTAGTAATGAAGATATGTTTCTTGACATTTATTCGTTTGTCACTATGATCTGGATAGTCGTAGGCTACGTACACATGATGGCGTTGCAACGCGCGCTAAGCAACGCGCGCTGTCTATCACGGCATACTATATGATAACTACAGACGGCGTACACATGCAGCGCGCGCTCTGTCTTCAACGCGCACAGCAGTGCGCGTCTAGAAGGTTCCTCGTGAAGCGCGCGCTAGCAGGGCGCCTCGAGTTCTTTTATTTGGTAAGCCGTCTGTAGTCATCATATAGTATGCCGTGATAGACAGCGCGCGTTGGAACGCGTGTTGCTTAGCGCGCGTTACAACGCCATCATGTGTACGTAGCCGTAGGCTGAGCATTGCCTATCTACTTAATTTAGATCAGCGGTTCCCAACCTGTGGTACGTGCACCCCCTGGGGTTCGCCTGCTTTCGATTGGGGGTACACGAAAAAAATATTGGTAATGGCGGAAACATCCGAAAACAATGGCTTAATTAAAAAAGAAAGTAAAAGGAAAAAAAATATATATTATAGAATATAAAATTACGAAATTAAATTTATTTTTTCTAAATATATATATATATATATATATATATATATATATATATATATATATATATATATATATATATATATATATATACTATATATATATATATATATATATATATATATATATATATATATATATTTAGCTACAACTTTTCCAATATTTCTAATCAGCCTGATGATTTACAAGCGCAAGGAGACCAGTGTGCAGTGACTGATAGTGGAATTCTGGTAATTGATAATAGCATTAATAAAACGAAAAATATCAGGCCTCTTCTAAAGAAGAGAAAATATTCTGATGATTACTTGAAATACGGATTTTCATTTATGGGAGATGAGGACAGTCCAAAACCGCTTTGTGTTATTTGTGGAGAAACATTGTCGAATGGCAGCGTGAAACCATCTTTATTAATGCGTCATTTAGAAACTAAGCATCCAAGTTACAAACAAAAAGATGTCAGCTTTTTCCAAAGACTATCAAATGGCCCCAGTGTAACTTCGTATCTGATGTCTGCGAACAAACTCAATGACAACGCTGTGGAAGCATCGTACAGAATAAGTTACCGTATTGCTAAAAGCGGTAAAAATCATACAATTGCTGAAAACTTGATATATCCTTGCATTAAAGATGCTGTTCAGTGTCTGTTCGGTGAGGACTATGCTAAAAAAGTTAATAATATTCCCTTCTCAAACAATACAGTCTCTCGGAGAATTAAGGAGATGTCTGAGGATATTGAATCTACAGTAATTAAAAGGATAAAGAGTCCCTTCTTTTCATTAGGACGAAAGCACAGATGTTTCCAGTCTGTCAATTTTGCTTGTTATTGCACGATATTTGACTGACAACAAGCCTGAAGAAAATCTTTTACTGTGCTATCCTCTCACAGAAAGATGCAAAGGGGAGGATATATTTAATGCCATTCACGGGTATTTCTGCGAAAAAAATATTGCTTGGGTTAATTGCTGTGGTGTATGCACAGATGGTGGAAAATCAATGTCTGGCTGTTATACAGGCTTACGCGGTCGTATCAAAGAAATAGCTCCCCATGTAGCTTGGAGCCATTGCTGTATTCACAGACAAAATCTAGCGATCAAACGCCTGCCAGATTCATTGAAAGAGGTGCTTGATCAATCAGTCAAAATTGTTAATTTTATCAAAGGCAGTTCAACAAACTCCAGACTATTTAAATCTTCGTGTGAAGAGATGGACAGCATTCATACCACATTACTTCTTTCACACAGAAGTAAGATGGCTTTCAAGAGGAAAGGTGCTAACAAGGTTGTTTGAATTGAGACATGAAGTTCAGTTTTTTTTTGAAGATCATCATTTTAAGTTGGGCTCTAAATTCCATGAATGTCAATGGCTTCAAAAGCTTGCCTACTTGTCTGATATTTTTTTGGAAATAAATAAACTTAACTTAGGATTACAGAACAGTTCCATAAATATCTTTAAATTGTCTGACAAAATTGAGTCTATGATAAAAAAATTGGACTTTTGGGAATGCTGTATCTTTAAAGATCAGTGTGAAGTTTTCGAGAAACTTCATAGTTTCTTATCTGATATCTGAAAACGAGTTGAATATATCAACTGAACAAAAAAATAGCATTATAGCTCACTTAAAAGGACTTAAAATGTCATTCAGACAGTATTTTCCCAAGCGAAATAGTGAAGATAACTGGATTTCAAATCCTTTCAGCGATTTATTCTTTGAACAGGCTGAAAAATTATCAGTTTGTGAAAAAGAAAAATTGATTGAACTTTCAACCGATTCCTCTCTACAATCTGAATTCAAAAAAAGAAATCTCCTTGAGTTCTGGGCAACAGTGAGAGAAGAGTACCAAGAACATAGTGAAAAAGCAATAAAATATTTATTGCCATTTACGAGCACACAACTTGTCGAAAGAGCGTTTTCATCTTATGCATATATAAAAAATAAATACCGTAACAAGTTTCACGCTGCTCCCGACTTGATTGTATATTTGTCGTCATTTGAACCCAATTTTAGAAAACTCTGCTCCATGAAGCAATCTCAAGGATCACATTGAAATTAATTAACATCTGTGTTTGAAACCTTGCATGTCAAGATGAATCGACATTGATCATAAATTCATAAGAAAGGTAATGTGGTATATATATATATATATATATATATATATATATATATATATATATATATATATATATATATATATATATATATATATATATATATATATATATATATATATATATATATATATATATATATATATATATTAGGGATGGAGCGATACCAAAATTTTCGATAAAGATTTTCCGATGTTGTCTAGAGCCTTGGTGCTACTTTTCATCCTTAAATATATATATATATATATATATATATATATATATATATATATATATATATATATATATATATATATATAATATAAATATATAATATATATATATATATATATATATATATGAATATATATATATATAATATATATATATATATATATATATATATATATATATATATATATATATATATATATATATAATATATATATATATATATATATATAAATATATATATATATATTATATTTATATACTTTATATATATATATATATATATATATATATATATATATATATATATATATATATATATATATATATATATATATATATATATATATATATATATATATATATATATATTGGATTTATGTGCGTATAAAGGTACTCGTAAATAAAAAACATTATGTAGGGGTACGGAAGGAAAGAAAGGTTGGGAACCGCTGATTTAGATGATAAAAATATCGTCGATTGCATATATATATATAGCGAGAGAGAGAGAGCGAGAGACGCGAAATTAAAAACCAGCCAAACTTTTAACTCGTTACTAACAGTACAGTTTCTACAAATTTGCCGTGTGACTCTATATTTTAAAATCAGTTATGTACTCTACTTGACTTTAAATTTTGTACGATTATTAATAGCATCGCTCGCTGTTGATAATTCGTTAATGCACAATACACAAGTAGTCAAGTACATTTTATTTTATAACCAGTTTTATAACCTTTATTTTATAACCAGTTAAAAATAAACAACTTAAATTGGCTACAAACAAATGTCAAAATAAAAAAATGTACGTCTTTTATAATAAAAATTCAATTAAGTTTTTCCAAATTTTTGTGTGAAAAGTTTATACAAAATTGTTTTGGGAGTCGAAAGGAGTCGTTTTTTTTTACTCGACTCCCGACTCCGACTCCCAACTTTTTGGGAAATCGACTCCCGACTCCGACTCCGACTCCTTACCCCTGAAAACGCTCGACTCCCGACTCCCGACTCCCGACTCCCGACTCCCGACTCCCGACTCCCGACTCCCGATATATATATATATATATATATATATATATATATATATATAAATATATATATCTTTCTATATATAAATATATATATATATATATATATATATATATATATATATATATATATATATATATATATATATATATATATATATATATATATATATATATATATATATATATATATATATCGATTCCTTGAAATTATTTAATAATCCCATAATATTAAACCAATCCTATTTGATACATTATAACTATTTATTTTTTTTATCATGGAAAAAAGGGAAAAAAAATATTTTAAACAAATATGTTTTAAAAAGTTTTGAAATATTTAAAAATAAAGAGTTTATTTTTAATATTAATGAAATTTAGGCGAAAGATTAATGGTATTATTGATTTTATAGATAAAATCAAATTGTTTGACGTTGATTTAATCACATTTATTTCAATCTATTGTTTTTTTTTTCCTAAATTTAATTAAAATCAAGTTTTTATTTTTTATTTTATTTATTAATTTATTATTTATTTTGTCCTATCAAATAAATATTGTAAGTGCCTGTGCTGGAAGGTCGGATTTAAGAATATCAATTTCTAACATATATATATATATATATATATATATTATATAATATATATATATATATATATATATATATATATATATATATATATATATATATATATATATATATATATATATATATATATATATATATACTAATAAGGTTATCAAACAAATTGTTTTCTTTTATTAGTTATTTTATAATTTGACATATTTTTCAATACGTATTATATTTATATAAAATTTTCAAAAAAATACCTCCGTGAAAAGGGTTAAAATATGTTTACAAAGAACTATCTTTTGAATAATTATTCTCTAGAATACAAAAAGATTAAAAATTCCACCACCAAACCTAATTAAATCTTCTTATCATTGCAGAGAATTTTTAAGTGAAAAATATTACGCTCAGTGGGAAAAACAAGGCTAACAAAGATTTTAATGAAATTAAAGTGTTCGGAAGGAAAGATTGGCAAAATAAGCTTGTATGGAGGAGCTGTGAACTTAAAAAAAAAAACTGAACAAAGAGAATAAGTAACTGTTGAAAAGTTTATCTCACTGTTGAAACTGTCATTGCCACTAATAACATAAAGTTTTATAATAAAGCCAAAAAAATTTTATAAGCTTTACAGGGAGACTATGTTGCACGCGAAAATGATTATTGGAAGCTAAATTGAGAGGAAAATGTGAACAAATTGATATTTTAAGTAGTTTAGATTGATAAAGTTAAAATTGCTATGCGCTGTATCGAGAACCCTATCGAAATTAGCAAGAACTATTGGAAAACCTAGTTCGAGATTAGAATGAATAGAGAGAGACAAGTAATAAAAGAATTAAAATGAACAGTAGAACGGTAAGTTTATTCATTGTCTCATAATTGAAAATAATTATTGGTAAAAAACAAAAGTAGTAAGTCTATATACAGTAAAAGAACTTTGAGAATATTTATGTTTTCAAGAATGAAGTCACAACGTTAACGACTATTAATTTTAAGGAAATGAGAAAAAGTTCATTATGAATTAGCAAATTAAAATAATCGAATCTTGTATTTCGTGTAGAGAAATATTTGATAAAAAAGGAATGAATTTACCAGTGTTATCAGGATATTAAAGCCTTAATAACATCTGTTGAAATCCGAGAGTGATGATTCATGTCAGGGAAGATGATATAGAAATCACTCAGCTCCATTAATCGGTCAGATTAATGAGTCACTTGAGGTCTCGGTGACAAGACTAAGCTGATCACAGACAAACTATAAAACTAAGAGAAGAATGTATCTGTTTTACGAAATTATATGAACTAAATAAGACTAATAAAGTTAATAAATTTAAAAATAAAATAAATATATATATGTATTTCAAAATTACTATGAAAACTATAGAGTAGAGCAATGAGAAATGACCATATTTCACTTAAGCCATAATATCCTACGTTAAGGGAAACACAATCCTGATATTAATGAAATAACTTATGGAATGAGATGCACAATTTTCTTTTTTAAAAGAATTATAAAGGTTCCATATTATTATTATTATTATTATTATTATTATTATTATTATTATTATTATTATTATTATTATTATTATTATTATTATTATTATTATTATTATTATTATTATTAATATTAATATTAATATTATTATTATTATTATTATTATTATTATTATTATTATTATTATTATTATTATTATTATTATTATTATTATTATTATTATTATTATTATTATTATTATTATTATTATTATTATTATTATTATTATTATTATTATTATTATTATTATTATTATTACTATTATTATTATTATTATTATTATTATTATTATTATTATTATTATTATTATTATTATTATTATTATTATTATTATTATTTTTAAAAAAACGGGAAACAATTTTTTTTTTTAGCTTTGATTCAATTTCTTTGATAGATTAAATTTAATTAAAAAATTTTGTCTAAGGGAAAATAATTTAACAAATATTATTTAAAATTGCCAAAAAAATGAATAAAAAAAATAAATTCTCTTTTATTTCATTTATTCTTTTACTTTTTTTTTAATTTTTATTTTAAATTTTAAATGAGGGGTTTTTGAACCCACTGAAACCCCCTGTCTACGGCAGTAGTAGTAGATACATATATATATATATATATATATATATATATATATATATATATATATATATATATATATATATATATATATATATATATATATATATATATATATATATATATATATATATATATATATATATAAAAAAAACAATTAATGGGAAGGTAAAGAAATTGC
>JABUQX010008100.1:0-18906 GCA_015478945.1 Trachelipus rathkii
GAGAGAGATGTGGCTCTCCATTTTTTTCGCCTTCACTTGCCCTTTGGCTTTCCGGTGTCTGTTTCCCTGTTTGGGTCCTGGGTCGTCCTAAACTCCATCAACCCTCGGATGAGGGTACGGGGTGAAGTTTAAGAGGCGGGTGTGTTTGTGGTTCCTGGCCTTGGGCCTCCTGCGTGTAGGACAAGAACACTTTCCCTAAGTATAGTTTCCCCTTCCCATCCCTTTGGTATATTGTTCTTTATGTTTCATTTGTTTTATTGTTATTATTGGTTTTTATTGCGGTGGAGAAGTATCTTATATTGGAGTTTCTCATATGAATACGCCCGTAATTAAAAATACGATTTTAAAGAAAGACGGATTCCATCTAAAGTCGGTACCCCCTACTGGCATTTCCCTGGCTCCTCCTAGGCCGGGATCAAGTAAGGGCTTTGATGCCCTAGTAGACGAAATGGTTCGTGCTGCTCACCTTCATACCATGGCGAACCTCTTACACTCCATATTCCAGCTTTATTAATCGACCCTCCTCATCTTTCTGGTGAGACTGTGTCGCCCTCTGTACCTGTGTTCCCTCATCAATCGCGTCACCAGAGGAATCGGGCTTCTCCTCACCCGTTGGGCCCGCCTACTCGCTACCATACGCCTCGACCTATTGAACGGTTTCCGTTCTCGGACCCTCCGCTGGGTGCCCCCACTAATGACACCTATCCTTTGTACTTTTATCTTAGTTCGCCGACTTCACAACCTCTCACGTCTCGTAGCCATCTCGTCCTCAGTGACGCGTTAGACTACGTTCTCAGTTCGACCGATCATCAGGCGACTCCCATGAGGAATGGTTCTCTCCTCGTTCGTGCCGCCTCTCGACATCAGAGTCAGTTTTTGGCTTCTCTTTCATATTTGGGCGACCTACCGGTTGTCTCCACGCCGGACGATGTTCGCAATACGTCTAAAGGAACAGTGTATGCTCCGGAGGTCCGTTCCGATGATTATGAGGCCATTCTCGAACATTTTACAAAGCGACATATTCCGGTTCACAAAATGTCAACGCCGTTCCGCTCCTCATAAGGAGACTCCCACTGTGTCCAACCCTCGTCTTCTTTCTCACTTTTAGTGTACCATTCCTTCCGACCAGGGTGAAGATCGTTTCACTATCCAATTCGGGTTTCGGCCATTCATCCCGCACCCGAGGAGAATGTTTCAAATGTCACATAAATTTGGCCAATCCCTCAAAATACTGTTGATCTCCGCAGTTTCATTGTCGCGAGTTGTGGTGACGCTCTCGCCAACACTCCGTGCGAAATTCCTTGCTGCCGAATTTGCAAGGGTTCTCAGGCGTAATCGGTGCTCTGTCCGTCTATTTTTTTAAAAGGAGATTCTTGAACAGTGTACCATACACAAGCTCGACCGCCGTGAGGCCTCTCGTCGCGCTAGGGAGAAAAATTAACACCTGGCTTTCTCCTTTGCTGCTGCGACTAGGCCGGTTTCTACCACCCAACCTTCCCATCGCCCTCTCTCTTGCGCCTCTACGTAATTTGCAGCTCTCTCGATCGGATACTGTACCCACTACTGGGTTACACATTTCTACTCTGCAATCGAACTGCCCTCCGCATTCTCCTGACATGATCCGTACTGTCGCTCATCACAACTTCCCAGTCCTTGCATCCATTTCCTATGGTGTGGCTTCGGTTGAAGTTCATGCCGCACCCAGGGTTGAAAGCTCTCCAATTTCTGGTTCTTCCCCTGATTTGGAAGCATCCCATGCGTTACTACTCGATGATGACTCTCCTTTGCCGACTGTTTCCCGTAAATGTCCGGCTCCTGTGTCTCCTGGGAAACCGCTAACCGTTCCTTCTCCTAGTATTGTGGACATCTCCTTAACGTGTCACGTTCCTTCTACGAGGCGCCATTAACTCTTTTTCACTATCTGGGCGACGGATTTTTAAAATCCTCGCCTTCCTGCCCGTCTGACTGGGTCTCCTGGTGGTTTATCCAAACGCTGTCCGTCGCTTCAATAACGCCATGGTGATGTGAAAGCAAATCTGTCTGTTTCAGCTAATCCCAGATAGTTTATCGGGCCTTGCTGTCTGGTCATCCGACCTTCAGTTTCCTTTTTCCGCGATTAGGCCGAGTCCTAGCTTGCTGATATTTCCAATGGAATGGTTTATCGGTACGGACTGCTGACATCTTCTGAGGTTCACACCAACTTCGGATCCAGGTTCACCCTCCACTGTACTCTTGTGCTCCCTCACGGTTGAGTCCCGAGTTCCCCTGTTGTTTCGGGTATTCCGGAGCCATTGGGTGGAGTTACCACTGTATCCGTATCTCCTGCCTCGGGGCTCCGACTGTCCACTTCTTCTGGGATGCCCCCTGCAAGGCGCTGAACTTTGTGAGGATGTGCTTCGGGCCTCCTCCCCCGTTCCTTGTCTGGTTCCTCCTCTTGCCATCCCTGTTGAGACTCCTCCATCCGTAACGAGTCTTCAGCGGTGTGTTATACCTGTGCCTTCTACGCCCGTCCTGGACGATATTGGGGGTTTCCCTGTCTCCCCCGTTGAGAGACGATCTTCTCTGAGACCCTCTGATGTGGACCTTCGTCGTTCGGCTCGAGACCCTCTGATGTGGAGATTGGTTTGGCCCGTCTTTTTGACGGGGTCTCTCCCGCAGTGGTGGGGAGCGACCATTCTCTATCTCAGGAAAACTCCAGTGTCCAATTCTCCACATGACCTTCCTTCTTCCGCCGGCCTATTAAGGCGCCGCCCTTCGTGGGCCGCTCTAGTGACCCGCGCTTTCGGTCGTCGCGTGCTTCTAAAAAGAAAGCTGACGCTCGATTCGATATCGAAATGATTGTAGACAGACCGCATTGCGGACTGATCGCTTCGTCTTCTTTCTTCAATGACTACCAAGTTTCTTCAATGGAACTGCCGTGGTTAACTAACCGTACAGAACTTCGAAGGAGTTGGGTAGATGTATTGAATTGCTTACTCGCAAAGGCATACTGCGTCCAAGAATGTGCAATTGCGTAAGCCTGTGCTTTTCTGCTGCCGTCGAAATACAGGTTGCCTCTCGCTTCCAAAATGCTGTGGGGCTAATGATATGGGTAGTGTGGTGGCGATTCTGCTTCCCGAATCCGTTCCTTTCACTTCATATGCCCATTGCCAACTGCCCGTGGCAACCTTCGAATTTCCCCGATTGGTAGCTTGTGTGTATCTGGTCTACGCCTGTGCAGCCCATAGTTGCTTGATATTGTCACGAGAGAGTCTTTAATTTGTCGGAGTGCTGTGTTGCGAGAAAATCCTGCCGCCGTCGCGCCGCTTGTTGGCTTTTTCGGGGGTGACCTTCCAAATATGTCGCTCGACCTGTGGTGCTGGTGGGGTGACTCAGTTCGTCACCTAATGCGGATTGGCTGTTTGGGGTATTTTGCAGGGCTTTTCGTTGGGATGCCTCAACACAGGCTTACCAACTTTCGAACGTTTGCACTGCGTACTTCCTCCTGTGTTGACATCTCCTTGATGCTCTCTTTCGTTCATTGACAAATTCTGGTGGGACAGGTCGCCTTACCTTTATGGGAGTGACCATTACCCTATCTACCTTACATCTCTTTGCCCTGATCATCCTCCAACGCCCTATACCAGCTGGCGTTATGATAGGGCTGATTGGTCCTCCTTTCTCACTGCAACTTATGTCCCCTGCCTCCCAGCCACTGACGTCTTTCCTTCCCCTACGGATGCGTTCACATATTTTGCGGATGTTGTTCTGGAGGCGGCGGAGGCCCATATCCCTCGCTCTTCTGCATGTCGTCGTTCTGCTACACCGTGGTGGAACGCAGATTGCGCTCGGGCTAATCGTGCTAAACGTCAACTCTATCGCTCATACAAGAAAACACCTACACAGTCTACGTTGATCCTCTTTAAGGCCGCTGCTGCTCGGTCTCGGTGTCTAAACAGGAGGACCAGGAAACAGTTTTTTTTGAACTTACGTTTCCACGGTCAAATCATCTACGCCATTGTCGTCGGTGTATGGTGTTGTGGGCAAAATTTCTTGCAAGCACTACAGGGAGCCACCGACGGTCATCTACTGTGGCCCGCACCCGTGTGACATCATTTTCACTCCGGGCATGGTTGCCGATGAAGCTGGGATACGCATTTTTGCTTGCTTGCTGCAGCGATTCTCAAGTATCGTGAACCATTTTTTTTTTTTTTTTTTTTTTTTTTCCGATCGATCCGCGCCTCACTCAATTCCAGGACTTTTCTGTTCCTCCTGGTGAGGATCCTTCTTATAATCGATTGTTCACGAGGGCGGAATTTCAGGAGGCTCTCCGCCTTTGTAAGGATGGAGCGCCTGGCCCTGAGGGTATCTGTAATGCGATTGGTTGAAAGATAATAAATTCAGTTTGGCTAACAGCTTATACCTACCATTCCCATTTCCAAACCTGGAAAGGACCCTACAATCGCAGACAACCAACATCCCATTTCTCTAACCTGTCACACCTGTAAGTTGATGGAGAAGATGGTGGCTCATCGTCTTCTCCCGACGTTGGAGGGCCCTGCGTGCTTTTTCCGCACATCAGTTGGTTTAGGAATCATGATCCACACAGGACCTCTTCTCCGGTTGGAACCAACGATATCCGTGAGGCTTTCTCCTCTAATAAAATGGTCCTAGCTGTTTTCTTCGATCTCGAGAAGGCTTACGATTCCACATGGAGAATGGGAGTTCTCCATAGCTTGCACTCGCTGGGCCTTAGGGGGACAGCTTCCCCTCTTCCTTCAGTCTCTTATGTCGGGTAGATCTTTCCGGGTTCGCTGTGGTACCACTCTGTCTCGTCATTTTGACATGGTGCGAGGGGGTGCCGCAGGAAGTGTGTCTTTAGCGGAGAGAAATTATCGAGAATATCTAATGTGCTCCTTGATTTTCCGTCTACAAATCCCTAAGCCATCGGCTTTGACTCCTCTCATCGCTGCGGTTCCTCGTAGCCCTGCCTATTGGTCGTTTGCTAAGGTTGTAGCGTCAGTCTTCCGTTTTCTTCGCCTCCCTGTACGGGCTGTTTTACAATTTGACTAAGATGATGTCTGCCTTATTGGTTGTATCCGCCCCCTGTGGTGTGCATGAGGTTTTCTACCTTATCAAAATCTGGAGACCACCCGTCTCTATTGAAGGCTTCCTTTCTATCTGACCTGGCTCTCCATGGCAGCTCTGTGAGCATCTACACCGACAGATCAAGGAGTGAGACCCTCACGCCTCGATCCGTCAGCGATCTTTCCGGACTTTACTGTGTCCCACACTCTCTTCTGAAGCGTCAGTCTTACGGCCGATTAGTTGCCTGACTTTGCTATTAATTAGGTTGAACGCTAGATTGCCTGACACATATACGATTTTTTCTGATCGAGAGTGCTCTTCTTGCATACAAAATGAACACAGAAGCCAAAGGTTCTATGTGATGTCTGCATGCTAGACAAAGCGTTGACGTTGAGATGGATATCATTCTATGTTTGTTTTTCCCATCCTTACAGGTGTGTATTTTTGAATAAAATATAACAGAAAAAAGGAACAAAAATCAATAACAGAAAATCAACATCTGAGAAGGAAAATAAACAACAAAAAGAAAATAAGAAAGGAAGAAAAATAAACTGGAAGACAATCGGAAGCCAAGAAAAGACGACTGGAGAGTAACTCTTTGCCTTATTAAAAGGGTAAATATTATAGATTATTATGTTCTCATTTATATGTTTTTACTGATAGGAAAGTAATAAAAGATGAATAAAGTAAATTTAGTACATCATTATTTAAATTTTTTGTTGACTTTTGAAGAGTTTATAAGCAAGAATTTATTGCGTGGATGATGTATTGGAAATGATTATTAGTTCTTGTTTCTATTCAGCTCCCAGTTTGTGATCCCGAAGAACCAGGATATAACCCTAGTGAAGTTGGCATCCCAGTCTTGGAACGCGTCCAGTTTGGAACATCAGCGGTCCACATTTGTGCAGGAAGACCATCTACCTGAAGACAAGGAAAACAGGGTGAACTTTCCCGCTAAGGGAGTTCTTGATTCGTTACCTGTCTCATCACCTGATTTCAACAAATACCAGTGTGCCAAAAATGGCTTCATCACCTCCTAAGGTACCTCATCCATCTCCTTGGTGGTTTTTTTTATAACCTGTAACTTAGATTGAAGGTTGTCGCTAAGACTAGGAAGTTTCTGTTAAAAATCAAAGTTTACACTGAGCGGATAGGCCTTTATCGTAACTTATAGGAGGAAAAGATCAATTTGTAGGAATACAATATAAAGCAGATGAATAATTTTTATAGAAACACAGTTAATTTATGTAATTTTTTTTGCTAAAGTTTTGTCACAAATAAAAATAACAATTTATTCAAAATATATATATTATATATATATTTTTTTTTCAAATTATAAAATTAATTATAGTCTTTACATATAAAGATCATTTTTATTGGTGAAGGGAGAGCCATATCTTTCGCTTGCAGGAGGGTGGAAGACCTGTTGATTTAAATTTCTAACAAGAAAAACGCTTTGTCCTTAATTCACACACACACATTGGACTCCACGCCCCCGTAAAGTCGATTTGCTATTGTTGCCCCTTCTTCCAGAATATGATAGTAATATTCGGTATATATAGTGCGATTTATTTTTTGTTATATTTTGATTTTTTTCCTTAAATTTCATTATTGTTCATATTTTTTTTCCTATTGATATATATATGTATGCATTATGCTATATAATTATATATGATTTTCATTTTTTTAATTATTCATTATTACATGTTTTTGGTTGGGGAATTTAATTTCGTAATTTATTTTAATAAATACCTTAGTTGTTTGTCTTTTTTATTATTATCAATATCCAGAGGGTTTTTTTTTTAAGTTTGTGTGATGGTAACAAATTTGAGTAACAGGGGGAAAAGTGTAAGTACCTCCAATCGTTGTGGCTCAGACTCTGCAATATGCAAAAATATATGTACATAATTTGACTTGGGAGTTTAGAGCAAATTAATCCAAATATTTTAATGGTGATATATATGAAAGTAGCTGGATTTTTGAGTGGACGATAATATATGAGGAGGAAAGACAAGTTTAAATCTATCAAAGCCCATTCATTGAAGCAAGCAGCTAACGAAACAAAAGTGACCGCTTCACCTAGACAGAGATTTATATTACCCCCACACCCAGAGAACTCCTCCTTCGCAGTACAAAATCAGACTCAGTGAGGAGCCTTTCTTGAAGACAAGAGACTCATCTGAATTTACAGGTGTGTACTTGCTTCCATTGTGGTGGGAATCAAAAACCTACCACATAAAGTGGTAGCAGAGCGTAGTTGTTTCTTCTAGGAATACTACTGGCTCTGCAGCTGAGTGTTGACAAAGTGTCACTCAGTCTCCACTATCGTCCCACAATCATGACCGACGGAATGAATGATTTAATAGAGAACGGGAAGACCGAAGATGGGAAAACACCACCGTCTGATTCCGTCCCCCTTCCACAAAATCCTGCTAATATGCAGTCCAGTGTTGTCACTGCAGATCCAGAAAATCAAAGAGCGACGTCGAATCCAGCGGTAGTTACCGTGGATGCTCAGTTCTTTCAATCAGTGTTGCAACAGAACACCAAGCTGATGGAAAAGATGACTGCCTTGATATCCGCCATGGAGGTTGATAAGAAACCAAAGAAGATGATTCCTTTAGGAAAATTCAGGATGGACACAGGTGAAACAATGGTTCAGTTCTTGGATAGATTCGAACAGTTCTGTGCTGTTCAGTACCCTGGATCAACAGAAGGAATGGTAGCCTTATTGGGAAGCCACCTCCAAGGTTCAGCGTTGGAAGCTTACCATATAGTCGCTGCGACATCAGCCGAATACCCCTTCGTGAAGTCCCAACTTTTGCAGTGGTTCAGAGAACACTTGAAGAAGAAAGTAAATACAGAAACAGCTGAATTTACAAAAGCCGTAATGAAAGAAGAGGAAGATGTGCCCCTGTTTGCTTTAAGATTGTTGGGATTGGCACAGAGAGCCTTTCCAGGGAATGATGTAAAGAGAATGCCGGTGCGAGAAAAGTTCTTGGATAGTGTGCCGGAAGAGGTCAAAATTCGAGTAGAAACTGCATTAATGGGAGTAGAGGTAACCCAGGGTTCAGTAACCCCTTGGGAGCAGTTAGTAATAATGGTGGACAAGGTATACCGCGGAAATAAGAAGAAAGAAAATCCTGCCGTAGAAGTAGTTGATTTGACTCAGTCATTACAAATGTCCACCATTCCCATGCAACATCAATTGGCATTACCCAGATATGATACTCAGGAGGGATTGTGTTGTTGCCGACAAATGCAAACACAACCCCAGCTTAGCGCTGTAACCTCTCAAGGAAACAATAATAATGCGGCTAACAATGCAACGCCACTATCATCAAGTAATTATAGGCCACCAAGATATGAATCATCAAATCGGATCCAAACACAAGAATTCCGAAACGGGCAACGAAATTACCAACAAAGAAATCAAAATGGTTCATCAATTCCGGTTTGTAACCATTGCAAGAAGAAAGGGCATAACATGAGTGCTTGTTGGAATAGGCCACAATGTATGTATTGTGGTAAACGAGGGCATGTCATAGAGGATTGCTACCTTGAACAAAATCGATGTCTAAAGTGTAAAGAAGTAGGTCATTTAGTAGGGGAATGTCCCAATGGTCGAAGCCAAACTATGGCACAAACAAGAATAACATGTCCCTATTGTCAAGATGAACATTTGGGGAAAGATTGTCCACAAAGATCGGGAAACGGGGAAGCTCTGGCATGGAAGACCTCATGCCAGAAGCCGCAGCAACAGCAGAAGTAATAGACGAATATGACGGGGTAGCTTGGGGAATTGAGGTCGAGGAGGATGAGCCTGGAGGATCGCAGGAGATTCCTCGCGAAATTTTTCACCAAACGACATCGGTCCAGGTGCCCCCAATAACAATCTTTGAGAGCCCTCACGGGCAGGACCAGTTGACACAGGTGTCGGTATTAGTTACAGTAAGTGATAAAGAATCCACCTGAATGATAATTTGACCAAAGTTGGGGAAACGCACGTCCGCCGTAACTCGATCAATCTGAGAACGAACCGAACAGCAGTAGTAGTAAATGAAAGGCAAGGAAACCAAGAGGAAGATGAGAGTAGAAGAAATCATTCATTATGCAATATTATAAGAGCTCCAAAGACTTAATTTGCAGGTTTACATAGTGATCAACCACTATGGAGGCGCTTACAGCATTTGTAGATCGGAGAGAAGTGTAGCCTTATATCCGCCAGCTTTTCAATCTGTTAGACAAAAGAAAAAGTCCAATTGCCCACCGCTTGTTGAGGTGTCACTGGAATTGGGAAGTGTCCGTTTCCCCGTTTTAGGCGAAAATAATAAATCGCATTACGTTTATCACCAATTAATGTTTGAAACGGTCGCTTGCGTCGCCCAGATCAACTGTCCGAATACGACTTGGTTTTAGGATATGACATCCTCAATCAGGAATATCTTTTGCCGATCTGCACCATAAAGAATTGGTAATCCGACGTGGGAATTATGTGCAGACAGTAGCGGTGGATATGAGACAGGGCTTACCAAGGGAAGAGACATGTGCCTTAGTAGAAGCAGTAAGTATCGCACCTCAGAGGTGTATGATAGAAATTGAAAGAAAAGGACGACCAATTCCTATAAAACAGCCCGTTCTGGTGGAGGCTTGGCGGGATTTGTCAAAAGATATCAAATTTGAACATTCCTTAGTAACATTTTCGGGCGATAAAGCTTTAGTAATATTGCAAAACAAGGGTGAAACAACAAGAAATTTAAAGAAGGGAACAATTATAGGACAATTGGAAGAAATTACTGGTGGAGGATCCCACTGTGAATGTAGTTGAATTAAATGAGCAAAGTCCTAATGAATACTCCGAATGGACTCCTGAACACTTAGTTAGCGCTTTTAGGTTGAATGAAGCGGATTTAACGGCCGATCAAAGGAGTCAGGTTATTGAATTATTGATGCGTTATCCCTCTGTCTCGAGTTGGAGATCTGACTGTTGCACAGACGTTATCAAGCATCGGATTGAAACTCTCACTGAGGACCCTGTGCAAGTGCCAGTCAGACGATTACAAGGTCCCATTCTCAGAGAAATAGAAGCGAATTGTAAAAAGTTGGAAGAGGAGGGAATCATCCAGAGGAGCAAGTCCCCGTATTCAGCCCCAGTGGTGCCGATAAGAAAGAAGGATGGATCAATCCGATTGTGTATAGATTACCGAGAATTAAATAAAATCACCAAAGGAGAAAGTTTTCCTATCCAATCTGATTGAATATGTTGTTAGCCTTCAAGGCAGGAATACTTTACAACAATAGATTAAATAAAAAGGGTTATTTCAGGTGGAAATGAGGAAACAGCTTGAGAACGCTTTGCACCACTCTGTTGTCCTTCATTGGATTTTTACGTAGCCGTTTGGGAGTGAAGAACGGCCCAGCCACTTTCCAACGAGGGATGAGAATTGCTCTGTCGCATATACCGGACGAGTGTATGGTGTATCTGGATGATGTCCTATTATCAGTGAAACGTTTGAAGAGCATCTGGAAATTTTAGAAAAGGTATTATCAGCAATTTGAAGAACTGGGTTCAAAATAAAACTTTGCAAATTTTCCTAAGAAAGGAGGTTCAATATTTAGGTCATCGCGTATCTGAACACGGTATGATCCCCTTGGAAAACAATTTACAAGGCATAATGCAGTTCCCGGTACCAACCACTGTTAGGAAATTACGACAATTTCTGGGCATGGTGAACTTCTATAGGCGTCACATCGCCCATTGCTCGGAAATAGCCAAACCACTTTTCGAATTATTGAGTAGCAAGGCTCTAAAGTGGACCGAACCATGTCAGAGCGCCTTTGTGGCATTGAAGGAAGCTTTAACATCACCACAGATCCTGTCATACCCAGATAGATCAGAAAAAGCAAACCCATTATTGTTGTACGTGGACGCCTCAGATATCGGGGCAGGAGCGTGTCTTTCCCAGATCCAAACCGGGGAAGAACGTCCTATAGCTTTCATCTCCACAACATTTAACAAAGCTGAACAACGATATAGTACAACCGAAAAGGAAGTTGCTGCAATACGATGGGCTGTGAAGGCCTTAAAACCTTTCCTTTATGGAATAAGAGTAGTTATTTATACAGATCATCAGCCACTATTATATTTGCATAGTATGCCGTTAGTAAACGCACGAGTAGCTCGCACGCTTGAAGAAATCAATGATATCGACTACGAGCTAAGGTATATTCCGGGAAAAGAAAATATAGTGGCTGATGCTTTATCCCGATCCCCGATCGGTGAAACCTTTGACGAAAGATTTTCCCGGTTAACGCCCTTCCTGGAGGATTTTCTGAGGTTAAAATTCCTGGAGGGGGTGATTCGCTCTTTCAAGCCTGCTCTTATGCTTTATGTGGTTCGATTGAAAATCATCTGAAGATACGACAAGAAGTGGTTAAGGAATTGTTAGAAAATAGGGGAGAGTATGGATTACCATCTGGAAGAGATGCTAGACAAGTGACCAAACAATTACATCTCCTGAGACAACCAGGTCAGTTCCCTATAACACAGGCAGTTATGGCATTTGCAAAGTTACATCGTTTGCAGGTTTGGGTGTATTATGATTACATGAATCCTGCCATACCCCACGCATACCACTGAAATATTTGCCATTTTTTATTTGTTGGGGGAGTCCACTATAATTCTTTTGTTGCCCTACCATGCAGATGATAAAGAACTGATATAAGCCAACACTAAGATAGGGACGCCAAGTGGAGGAAATTCCGGAGTGGACATTATTGGAATGAATC
Organism: Trachelipus rathkii; assembly: GCA_015478945.1. NCBI lineage: Eukaryota > Metazoa > Arthropoda > Malacostraca > Isopoda > Trachelipodidae > Trachelipus > Trachelipus rathkii. The sequence goes on from JABUQX010008100.1 coordinate 11,857, forward strand.
AATGGAGAAAAGAGCCTACTGAAGCGGTACCCACCTACTAAAAGCTCCCAGAAAACATCGGTGGGGAGGTGGAAAAGATCGGCTGGATAATCCTCGATACTCAGAATAGTGATAGATCAAATATATAATAGATCCCTTGGCAATTGACCATGGACGAACATGGAAGTTGCAGAAATCCAGACTAACGCTATTGAGACGCTAAAAGAGAGCATAGAAAATTGCATTTAACGGGGCTTGAACTTTTTTCCGCCGGCGTGTAAGTAAGTACATAATGCTGAGGGAATGATCGGTTATTAATAGGCGAGTTTCCCTACGGGGAGTTTGGCATTGATTGTCCACATTTTAATTTGACTGAGGTAGCAAATAAAAACACATTGGAGGTTTGCCCATAAAAGGAAAAAAAAAAACACAATTACATTTCTCTGCTTATAAATTGGATATGGCACCCAATAAATAGCGCCATTCTGCAAATGATACGGCCACCACCTGTTTATATAGTGCATAGCCATGTAAGACTCTAATATCCTATACGTTACGCAACATTAAAAATAATCCTTCAAGACCTTTGAATTGGTGGGATGGATTGATAACAATCCCTTGTCAGCGCAAGGGAATATTAGCATGGTGATGGTAGATCATTACATCCAAGTGGTGAGCTGCTGTTCGCCTGCGGAATAAACAAGTAGAATGTTAGCCAAATGCATCAACATCGAATATTGCATTTTACAAAGTACAGAACGACGCTTACAGACAACGCAAGAGAATTTATAAGGGCCTGAATTTGAAGTCTTTAAAAACGCAACAGATTAAACATTACTGACTACTCTTATAAACCATCTCTAATGGAGCTGTCGAGCGGGTCAATCGTACCATCAGTCAGTACCTTAGAATGTCTATCAAAAAGTCAAATCGGTGGGATGAAGAATTATCACAGGTTTTATTGGTTTACAATCACACCACACATTCAGAAACTAACCGGACTCCCTGTGAAAATATCCTAAAGAGGGCGCATGAATTACATACAGGACTTCCTTTGCCTGTTGAGGAAGAATGTTGGATAGAGAGTCATGGAAGATTTGTTCCTTATGAATTACATCAGATGGTGGGATTAAAAGTTCATCTTCCCGGAAATCTGACTAAAAATAAATTCCACCCTAGATATAGTGGCCCTTATGAAGTGATCAAGGTAAATGGACAACAAGGTCACCTATACAATAAAATCCGCAGAGGACGGTGAAGCAATATAAGCTCACCAAAGCAATTAAAGGATATGGGAAATGCCCCTGATTTATTGATGAATAACTCCGACATTCAACGATATGCGTAAATGCAAGATCGGAGAATCAGTGTTGGTTGATGAAGAGAAATTTGAGAGTTTTCATGATCATGGCAGTGCTGAGGTAACAATAACTGAAGCTGACGAGATAATGATTTTGATAATGATTGATGATGACGATGATTCATTTGTAGGATTCACTATTGATGAAGAAATATTATACACTATTAAAAACAAATTTAAAAACTTTTTAAAGAACAGGAAAAGATAAATTTAGGGTTAGAAAAATATTAGATAAGGAAATAGGAGGTAAGCAGTTTAGAAATAGATAGTATGGAGGACTCGCTATTACAGCTGCATCAGGAGAAGAAAGTGAAATGGAATAATTTAGCGTGGAACTCCTCTGAATTGCTAGCGGAGGACCGAATTCCGATGGAGTGCTATCAAGCTCCACGGAAAATTTGAGGGAATCTTACCCAATCAGACATCAAAACTTTGATAGAACGCATTCAAGGCGTATTCGACTCAGTAGTGGGAATAACACTTAACGTGAAGAAGCCCAAATAGAGGGCCGATTTGAATAATGACACAGTGTAAAATGATAACAAAGATTCTTTGCGGATGAATTGCACCTAAAAGGTTACAATAACGTGGATAATTTAGTACTTGAAAGGCTAACGGAGCTTACGTCGAACAGAGAAAGCAATATTCGTCTTTATACTCGGTCGCGGGGGCCGTGTCAGAGAATTCATAGTCTTTCATCTCTGATAGATTAATTTCTAAAAATAAAAGAAAAATTAAAAATAAGCATTAAGAATCCCTTACCAATAAATATAGGAACTTAAATGAAAAGAAAGTAAAGAAATTAAATGAAGAAAAGCATTTCCCTTGTGCGTCCATACTGGAATTGACGGTGGGGAGGAATGAGATGGATATCATCTATGTCTTGTTTTTCCCATCCTTACAGGTGTGTATTTTTGAATAAAATAAAAAAAGAGAAAAAAAAAAAAGTCAACCAATCGAAAGCTCGTTTCATTGCTAAAATAAACACAAAAAGAAAATAAAAAGGAAGAAAATAACTGAAGACACTCGGAGCAAGAAAAGAACGACTGAGAGTAAACTCTTTTGCTTATTAAAAGGGTAAAGTATTAATTAGATTATTATGTCTATTTATATGTTTTTCTGATAGGAAAGTAATAAAAGATGATAAAGTAATTGAACTCATTAATTTTAAATTTTTTCTGTTGTCTATTTGAGGAGTTTATAAGCAAGAATTTTATTGCGTGATGATGTATTGGAATATTATTAGTTCTGTTTTTCTATTCAGCCCCAGTTTGTGATCCAGACAGGATATAACACTAGCATGAAGTTGGCATCCCAGTCTGAACGCGTCCCAGTTTGGAACAATCAGCGTCAACATTGGTGCAGGAAGAACATCTACTGAAGACAAGGAAACAGGGTGAACTTCCCGCTAAGGGAGTTCTTGATTCGTTACCTGTCTCATCACCTGATTTCGACAAATACCAGTGTGCCAAAAATGGCTTCATCACCTCCTAAGGTACCTCATCCATCTCCTTGGTGGTTTTTTTTATAACCTGTAACTTAGATTGAAGGTTGTCGCTAAGACTAGGAAGTTTCTGTTAAAAATCAAAGTTTACACTGAGCGGATAGGCCTTTATCGTAACTTATAGGAGGAAAAGATCAATTTGTAGGAATACAATATAAAGCAGATGAATAATTTTTATAGAAACACAGTTAATTTATGTAATTTTTTTTTGCTAAAGTTTTGTCACAAATAAAAATAACAATTTATTCAAAATATATATATTATATATATATTTTTTTTTCAAATTATAAAATTAATTATAGTCTTTACATATAAAGATCATTTTTATTGGTGAAGGGAGAGCCATATCTTTCGCTTGCAGGAGGGTGGAAGACCTGTTGATTTAAATTTCTAACAAGAAAAACGCTTTGTCCTTAATTCACACACACACATTGGACTCCACGCCCCCGTAAAGTCGATTTGCTATTGTTGCCCCTTCTTCCAGAAGATAGATAGGTATATATACCGGTATATATAGTGCGATTTAATTTTTTTGTATATATTTTTGATTTTTTTTCCTTTAAATTTCATTATTGTTCATATTTTTTTTCCCTATAGATATATATATGTATGCATATATGCATATATATATATATGATTTTCATTTTTATTAATTATTCATATTACATAGTTTTGTTTGGAAAAATTTAATTTTCGTAATTTATTTTAATAAATACCTTAGTTGTGTCTTTTTTTTATTATTATCAAGGCTGCAGAGGTTTTTTTTTGTAAGTCTTGTGTGATGGTAAACAAAATTTGAGTAACAAGGGGGAAAAAGTGTAAGTAACCTCCAAATCGTTGTGGCTGCAGAACTCTGAAATATTGCAAAAATATATGTAACATAATTTACTTGGGAGTTTAGAGCAAATTAATCCAGCTTAATAATTTTAATAGGTGATATTTAGAAGTAGCTGGATTTTTGAGTGGACGATTAATATAGAGGAGAGAAAGACAAGTTAAATACTATCAAGAGCCATTCCTTGAAGCAAGCAGCTACGAAAAATAAGTGACACGCTTCCACCTAGACAGAGATTTATATTACCCCCACACCCAGAGAACGTGACTCCTCCTTCGCAGTACAAAATCAGACTCAGTGAGGAGCCTTTCTTGAAGACAAGAGACTCATCTGAATTTATCAGGTGTGTACTTGCTTCCATTGTGGTGGGAATCAAAAACCTACCACAACGTTTTGCTGGGTCCCATCTCACGTGGGTATCCTGGGTAACGAATTTGCTGACAAAACTGCCTATCACACCGCCACCTGCAAAATTATCTGTTGATGATACTTACCTGTGGCCATCTTGCTGGAACACCTCCCAGCCGCTGATTTCTGCTCCTGACTCAAAAGGGCTCCCTCGATTGTTGGCAGGAGTGTTGGTCGGAGGATAATCATCGTGTCAAACTGCATAGCATAAAGACGCTCCTGGGGATTTAGCCATCGTCTTTTCACCGGAGTCGGCACCAGGAGGTGGTTCTGGCTCGTTTGTGAATTGGTCATAGTAATGTGACACATAGCTATGTCCTTTTTGCCGTTCCCAGAGTCTACTTTCGGTACGCCATTTTCTCGTGGATTGTGCAGCTCTTACTGCTTCCAGAGACAGTCTTTTCTCCTTGTTACGCACCATACCTTTCCAATCCCGCCTCTCATTTATATTTTCTGAATCACTTCATTTCCACAGTGACGCAGTCTTTGCTTTCCTTCGGGAACAAACTCTGCTCTATAGGATTTAATAATTGAATTCCCGTTTTCATGCGTTCATGGGAGAGGCCAAACTGCGCCCAGGTACCTCTTCGACGCAACCAATCTCCTTCAGAGATCCTCCAGGGATGTTATGTTCCACGTTGTTCTGTGTTGAGAGTTATTTAAACAGGAGAGAAAGAAATGGAATGTATACTCCGGAACCTGGTTACAGTTTTGACAGATCCTTGTGGTGGTTTGGTTAAGGTTGAATCTGTGTTTGTAGTATTGTAATTTAGGGTGATGGCCACATCTTAGCTTTTCCAATGATGACTGACTGGTTCTTCTTGTTAGTGAGTTGAATTCTGGTGCTATTTCTGGTGGATGTTTGTTTAAAATGTTGTTTGGTGGTCTGTGTCTTAAGTGATTTTCTGTCAGTCATATGGATTTGTTTGGTGTATGTTGTGTTTTTGGTGGAGGTGGAATGTTGTTTAGAATTTGTTTGTAATATAGGGCTGTTGAAGAAGGGGGAAGGAGGTTGTTTGAGTCTGTTGTGTGTAGGGCTAGAGAGTGCAATGTGGCATGGGTGTTGGGGGGGGTTTGGGTTTTGGAAAAGCTTATTGTGTCCAGGTGTGTGTCTATGAGTAGAATTTTGGTTTCTTCGTGCAGATGTTGTTGTGGTGTTGTTGATTTGAATCCTGTTATGGTTCTTAGAGCTTTGTTTTGTGTCCTTTGGAGTTTTTGTTATTTTTAGTTAGTAGTGGATGCCAGGTTGGAGAAGTGTAGTTTAGAGTTGGTTGAATGCATTGTTTGTATATACTGGTGGATGTTGGTTTATTTGTTTGTGAGGTCTGTGCCAGTGATGGTTCTCAATATGTTCAGTTTCGTGTTAGCAGATGAAATTATGTTGTCTTTGTGTTTTGTGAAGGTGAGATGCATGTCAAGTGTTACTCTGAGGATTTTGGTGAGTTTTGTTAAAGGGTATAGCAAGTATGTTTGGGTAGACTAGTGGGTGTGTGGCACCAAGTTGGCGGTCAGTGTAATTAATGTAATTGAAGATTCGTTTGGTGAGGCAGACATTCTGTTTTCTGTTAGCCATGTTTGAAGTTGGTTGTGTCAGGTTTGTGGCTGTGTTTATGTTCTGGTGTGTAGTGGCTATGGTGATGTCATCTGCGGAGGTTATGATTGTGTGATCTGTTTGTGGTTGTGGTAGAAAGGTTGCAAATAGGTTGAATAGTGTGGGAGATAGTATTGCTCCTTGGGGTACTCCGTTGTTGATGTTTGTTGTTCTGGATTTTGTATTGTTTGTTTGTATTTGTGCTGTTCGTCATGATAGAAAGTTGGAAATCCATTTTTTAGGTTAGTGGTTGATGTTAGATTTTGTTATTTTGTGGCATCAAGTTGTGTTTGGGTACTGTATTGAATATTTCATTGATGTTGATCGCTACGATTATTGTTTTATGAGTTGGTTTTGAGTTTAGGCTGTTGATTGTGGGTTGTATGATGTTTGTGAGTGCGGTTATAGTTGAGTGGTTTTGTTTGAAGCTGTGTTGGAATTTGTGTTTGATGATGTGTGGAGTTATTTCGTTTAGTATTGTTTTTTCTAGTAGTTTGCACAGTGTTGATAATAGAGAGATGGGGCGATATGAGGAGTGGTCAGAGGAGTCTTTTCTTAGTTTTAACTTGGAGTATAATGATAGCTTTTTCCAGATAGGGGGATTGAAGTTTAGGCTAATGGAGCTGCTATATATTTGTGCTAATTGAGTTAAAGCTGTGTTCCCTAGGTGTTTGAGGTGTTTGTTTGAGGTGTTTGTTTGAGATATGTCTGGGCCAGTTGCCAGGGAATTTTTAAATGCCTTTTTTATGTTTTCTAGGTCAGTTGTGGTTATTTCTATTGTTGAGTTGTGGTTTAGTTTTATTTTCTTGAGGGCTTTGGTGATTTTCCTGTTTTGAGGTGTGTGGGTTTTTGACTCTGCTTTGCAAAGTGAGTTGCGAGAGTGTTTGCGTTTTCTTTGTTGGTTTTGTGTGTTTTGGTTTTTGATGGATTTGTGAGTGTGTTTGTTTGTTGGTTAAGTTTTTCAGTGTATTTATTGTTTAGTACATTCTGATGATGTTCGTTTGTTGGATGTTCTTGGTGAGGAAAGTTTGGAAGATTTTTGGAGAATGTGTGTTTGTTAGGTTTATAATTTGAGTGTTTAGGGTGTTAATCTGTATTATCATTTGAAGTAATGCAGCCGTTTTTGTTCTGAGCCAGTTACGTTGTTTGATTAGCTGTCCTATTTCAGGTGTTAGGGTTGGGATGTATTTTTATGTATCCTCTTGGCATGGCTTTGTTAGCTGCTTTTTGAATTAGAGAAGTGAAATTTTGTATGGCTTTGTCGAGTGTTCACAGTTTAGGTTGGTTTGTGTTTACCAGTGGAGTTTTGTGTGTAAATTTGGTGAACATAGTTTATTGTCTGGTGATGTGCTCGTTTGGTTTGTTTGAAGTGG
>JABUQX010008101.1:2500-15576 GCA_015478945.1 Trachelipus rathkii
CGCATAATGACAAATTTACCCTCTCGTTAATGCTCCAAATCCTTTCACTTATTTGAATAAGTATAAGGTCGTGTTTTACCAAATGGGGTTTAATCTTACGTTTGATAGCACAATGTTTTTTTTATGTATGTTTCATATCTTTTCACTTGCTTGAAAAAGGTAAGGAGTGTTTTATCAACTTCCTCAAAGAGCTATTTTTGAATTGAAATTGTGTGTGTAAGTGTGTAAGTGTGTGTGTGTATGTGTATGTTGGTGAATGTACTACATGATTTTATAAACAAATTGATGAATGATTATTAATTTAGTAAAATATATAGAAATTAGTGAAGAGTGACGAACCCTTCCGGAAAATCTTGCTTTCTTCGATTATTTTTCTCCAACAGTTTTCTTTTTCCTCCTATTTTTCTATTCCCTGTTCTTTGCTCTTCTTCTAATTTTCTTCTTTTTTTGTCTCGTTATCCTTATGACAATTTTTCTTCCTTTATTTCTCGCTCTCTCTTTCTCTTCTCTTTTCTTCTCTTAAACTACCCCACAGCATTATTCTCCTATAATCCCATAGCTTTCCTATCCTCCTGTCATCCTGGTCTCTTGTTCTCATTCTCTAACCGTCCTTTTTTCTCATGACTAATATATCTTTTTCCGTTCTATTGTGCTTCCGTCCCATTCTTTCTTTGTTCCACGGTGTCACCTTCCACTTTTGTTCTTCTTCTCCTTCTTCTATCTTTTCTTTCTTCTTTACTGTCATTTTATTTATCTGTCTACGTTTATTCTCGTTTTAGTTATTTCTCTTTTTCAAAAGGGATGTGAAGGAAACATATTACAGCTCTCCAAATTAAAACTCACGAGTTTTTCGCTCAATCCCATATCAAAGGGAAATCTTGAAAAAAATTATCTCAGGTCTTATGTTTATTGTGTGGCTTCGTATCCTTGCTTTTTATAAATGTATTGTATCATCGGTTTAGCGTTTTCTTCGCAACCGAGGGGCCGCGGGATCAATTCTACTATTGCTTCTGAAAAGTTCACCAATCTTCGTTCTATTATTTCTAAAGATCTATTTTTATCACAGCATTGAGTGATTTGGCCTCTTCATTCTTTTGTTTCTTGTGGTTATTTTGATCATGAGAAATCAGGTTTGTTTAAAGTTTTTTTTTCTTTTTTGTTAGTATTTCTCTTACGGGGTCAAAGAGGAGTGTTGATTTTAAGGTGGTTCTTTTTTATATATTACCTCATTCTTTTTGGTATTAATTACCATCCCTCTTCACTTGTCTGATTTAATTTTAGGTTATTTTCGGCATGGTTGGTGGGGATTTATTTACCGGGATATATAATAAAGATTTTCAGGCTTGATACTTTTACGGTTTGGCGTTTTATATCAGATTAGTTTTTTCTGCTAAACTTATTTTCCGTTCACTTTTATATTTGCTTATGCACTCTGTGTTCTGGCTTGTTTATGGTTATATATTTTATTTTTTATTTTTTTTTTTTTTTTTTTTGGTTTAATGTAGACGTAGATATTATCGCATGATTTTCACGAAAGCAACATATTGGAACTTTCAAACATGAAGTGGGCTTCTTTGACTAAGTGATTGCATGGCGTAAGTTTCGCCTCAGGCAGTTAACGGTGGATCTTCGCTCAATTTAGTCTTGATCTCTTGAAGATTTTATATGAACTATTCCATAGGGTTAGAAAGAGCTCCCTGAAATTGAAATAAGGGTTCCGTAAAGGTAAAGCATGCTTATTTGTAGCTTTTATTAGAATTTTTACTCAGGTTCTGAGGGAGTGGAGTATCACTGGACATTGAGGGATAACTCTTGTGATTACGGTGTTATATACGTGTCCTAATAACACGTTTGGGAGGATCTTACGGGAATTTTTTCTTAACTTTCGGGATTGTTTTCTAGCAATAAAGGCAAATCTTTGTTTCCCTTTGTTCTCGCTGATGAAAAATTATACTAGGATATAAATGATTGAGAGGCCTACTGGACCATGGTCTTTGATAACTCTCAGTAGTGCATCACTTTCTCTTTACAATTCTACTCTTATATATCTTTCGCTTCTCTTTTGGGGCTGTTCATTTTGATTAGCACAGCTTTCTAGAGAGAAACTGATTTCTCCAATATTTTTTGATTTAGTGTTGTATATTAGGATATTTTTACTCTTTACTTTCTTTACATTGATAACTGGTATAAGTGTATCTAATTCCTAATAATGAGCAAAGGTTCTTTATTGTTTGGTTTGTGGTATTTGATCAATGTTTAATCCTAAAGGAATATGGGTTTAAGGGTGTTCTATCTTCAATTTATTTTGTAACATTAGCGGTGGGGTAGCGGAAGACTTGCTCGGTTCTTCATAGTGTCTGGCATTGTAAGATTAATCGACTTCGCGAGCCAATCAACCTTATAGGGAAATAAGACTCATTTCACGATTGTGGTTTGCTCAACGCAGGGTGTCTTCTTATTTAAAATCATCTATTTTGATTATATGTGTATGACTAACTAAAATTCTTTGACTATCTACTGATTCTAATTATCAATATATAATCTTCTTCTTCTACCAAGTACATAATCAGGAACAGACATTGAGTACTTATTATCTCTTAAGATTTTGATACATGATTTTGCATTATCGGACTACCCATACGCTTGCTGGTCTGACATTTTTGGAGTTAATCTTCATTCTCTTCTACAAAATTTGGTTCACAATTCTGCGGGGGGGGGCTTTGGGCGTTGCTTTTCCGCTATATTGGATGTGCTGCTTTGACTCTGAAGAGCGTCGCTTTTGCGATAAAGTTGGAGCTAGGGTGAAAATCGTTGAGTCATTTGTGAGGAATAGAAACAGGCCACGAGTATGTTCTCTTTTAGCTACTTTTTCATTAACGACTATAAATTTTTGTTTTCTGATCACTCCGTATTCTATGAGATGCGGTTCGTTTCTTGTTTTTGTAATGGTTTGGTGGCCCATTGTGTTGTGGATGAGACATAATTTTTCGGGTTCGCTGTTGTTCGGCGATTGTAGGCACTATACTTGGCAGGTTCCAAAATCCAACATATTAACTCTCATTATGCCTCATTTTTCCTTCGCTAAACACATTCATATTTGAAAAGAGAGAATAAAAAAAGTGATAAACCAAAAGGAAGTAAACCACCGACTTGAAGACCTTCATTTCCATAAATGAGCGTTTAACGGTCATTTAGACATTGTCTCTAGGGTTATTCTCACTATATCGGCAACTTTCATCGCCTTCTTTTCTGTTCTCTTGCACACTTTCCAAAGCAAAGCTTTTTGGATGTAGCATGTAATGGACCTCCTCTTATCTTATTCGCATCTGATTGATTTTGTTGTATTCTACTCTACGAGCATAGGAGAACGGCCATTAGGCATAGAATAGTAAAGGTAATTATTTGGTTCAGGCCTACTCTTTCTGATTTTTTTTTTCTTTTTCACTGCTAATCTAATTCAGTTCTGATATGCAAATCAAACATATAGCATTTGTATCCTCGCTGTTTTTATCTTTCAAGTTTTGTTCACTTCATTTATCCCTGGGTTTTACTTTTAATCGGGTGATGGGTCGCTTCTAATGACCGTTAGGACGGCGGGTGCTGGATGGCATTCCTCTCCGAGTTTTGCGGCAGTTGCTTCCGTGCGACGCGCCTTCGTTAAGGTTACAAGGGGAAGGTGTGGGAGTGCTTTCCTTTAGTGGGAAGCGGAGGGAGTATATATTCGATAAAAGATGGATCCAATTTTCCAAATTTCGCAAATTCTAACTTTTCTTATTTCAGATGTGGAACTTTTTTTCTGCAACACAAATTCTTTGGTATCTCCAAATTTCTTTCTTGCAGAACGGCTTTCGCTCTCGAGATCTATGGGATATACTTTCTATGTAACACGATTTATGGTTTTCGCTTGGATAACGGGGAGAACTGTGTGGTGCAGTTGACTATTTCAAATCTTTGCGGGTATTGGCACCGTCACGCTCTTACAAAGTCTCCTTTGGGTTTCTTCTTCTCTTTGCTTATTATGTCTAGCTTTCTTTCTAAATATCGTGTGTTGTTGATGGGGCGACTTTTCTTCTTTTTCTGTCAATATGGTGTTCCTCAGGGTTCTGTTTTTATTCCTTCTGTATTCCTTCTTCATTTCTTTTGCTCGTGTGGTCTACTATATCCACCATATGCGATGACATGACCTTCATTTTAACTCATTTCAATTCTGCTCCTCTTTTTACTTAAGAATTCGTTCGTCTTAATCTTCTTTGTTCTATTTCGCTGATCTGGATAGATTTCAGGGTTGGGTGTCTCAACTGTGAATTATACTATTCATTTTAAAAACTCAAACTTTCTATCACAATCATTCAAATCTCCTCTAGGATCTCAATTTCCATATCAATTTCATTTTCAGACAGTCACGGTTGCTATTTTGATTACATCAATTACTACTGTTTGTAAACATGGAAAAAAGATTTTTTCCGGTTGGGTATCAAACAACATATAAGAGAAATAATATTGCTTTCTATTGTAAACCCTGTTTTTTGTGAATTCATATAAAATTTCCACGGTTGCTAGGGCGGCCTAAAGATTTGGGGGAACTGGTTCTTTTTTTTGAAGACTTTGTCCTCGAGACCTTTCTTAGCATCATACTTTTCTCTCAGTCATACCAGCTTATTACCCTAACTATAACGGTTCGTCGCTTTTCCTTATGTGGACCTTAGTGTGTGACTATATTTTGTGGAGGCTCTGGTTCTTATCGATTTTGGTTTTGCGATTAGGGAAGAGGTGCTAGTGGACACCCTGAGGGGATTCTATTGGAAATATTTGGTCTCTGATATATTTTGTAGTTTTACTTTTCCAATCTTCGTATATTTTATCGTACTACTAAAACAGTGTGAGCATTTCTTATCGACGCGTAACGCACAAATGAATGACAACGTAGCGAGAACAGGTTTGATAGACGGTGGGTGAGCATTTTCCAAATTTACAGAGCAGCTAACAGAAAAACATATTAAATTCAGGGATCTCCCATCTGTGTAAGCTCCAAGGGGTGCTGTAAGCTCGGTTGAAGTTTTGTGTTGCCATTAATAACGTTCCGCTAGTCAAAACTTCGATCGTTGCGTGTAGTTGTCTTTTCATATTCTTTCACTCTTGTGCAATTAAAGTGTTACTGTGTGTGGCCTTTGCATATACATTAAAGCAAACTTTAGAATCTGTGTTTTATTCCAATTGTTTTTGAGAGTGTCGTTTCGGTGGCTCTAAACGCTACCTTCCTTGCATCGGGCTTGCCCGTTAGTCTGGCTAGATGCTAACTCTAAAAAAAACGAACAATCCACCGACTAATAGGTTCTAAATCGTTATATCTTTGGAACTATATAATGTTCTGTATTCTGATTGAATGCTCCTTAATAAGAATATTTGGGACAACTACTTGTTCCGGAAAGCGTTCGTAACACTTCTTAGATTGGGAGGTCAATATTAGTAGGTTCAAATAGCCGGAACAGAGAAGAGCTTTTGGCTTTTGGCTTGTTACAAAATAATGTAAAGTTTTCTGTTTGCAATATAGTGGGGACGGGGGAGTTTTTTTCCCTATAGAGAACGCACATCACCCTCTCTCCTGCTCAAACATTTTCTGGGCTTTAAGCCTTTATCCCTCTATTGCCACAGATGTGATTAGGTGGAATAAACTGTTGTGTTTGTTTTATCACGTTTCTTTTGACTGAACCACATTTAAATCTTAAACTTGGGAAGCTCGATAAGGAGCTGGATAATTTGGATTTCTACTTGAACTTTGGAGCGTTTTCATTTTTGGCGAGAATAAGTTTGCTCTTTTTGACATAAATTTACTATTCACCTTTCCAATAGGGAATTTCTATCGCTCGGCTTCCATGCTAATTAGGAGACCTTCACTGTGGGAATAAATAAAATACTTGGAAGCGAGTTCTAGTTATTCAATTAGGCAAGGATAATTTAAATTTTGCAATTGCAGAGTGTAGATGAGATGTCTCAAACAACGAAAACATTTTCGGATATCGCATTATGCTCAAAGGTTATACGTGTAATCCTATTTTTATGAATCGTTTGGTTTTTGAATATGTGATTAACACCAGGTTTTCAATTATTTAAAGTTGCTTGCAGGCAATAATTTTGACAACATTCTCTCCAGTCAGACTCTCGAGCAGCTTTTTTAAGAGAGTCTACATAATTATAAGCATTCATCGCTCGTTTGTAACGTTATGGGAGTTGTCAAATACACTCACGTAAGAATAACGCAAAGTTACTAAACTGGGTAGAGACCAACTGTTGCAACAAGTGGGGTTTATGTTATGGCCGACTATTGTTTACAACGAGATTTCATTTGTTGCATTTTTGAAATTTGGGTGTGGGTATTTTGGATCATGCATATCATACTTTAAAGTTATTTCGATCTGGATTATGGCCTTCAATTTTTGAGTTAATGGGCGTATTTATTATTTTTCTTTCAGACTGCATTGAGGTCATTTGAGTTGTCTCTTTTCGTGATTTCATTAAATTTATCTTCTTATTCTTATATTGTACGCTGTTACAAGCATAAATGGAATATTAAGTTATTCCATATTAGAACACGAATTGTTAGTAGCTAAACTCTTGTCAGAAAGCTCTACATTATGAACATCATGGACGGACAAACCGTATATGGTCGTGCGTTGGAAAAAATTCAATCAAAATGTGGTTAACAAATATGATTTTCTTTCTAAAGGTATCAGATTGGACCATAATACTTTTGGACATACTTTTTCATAAAAACATTTAGAAAAACAGCTTTATTATACTGTTCTTAAAAATATTCTTATTTGATTTATTAAAACATCAAGAATTTTCTCTTAAAGTGTTCCTAATTTTTATTTTTTTATAAAAAAATTACTTGGGGAAACCCAAATATCGAATAAAGATAAGTTTCTTTGGTACACATGGAGGACTATTGCTGTGGACTAATCTTTTGAGTGACTTGCCTTTGACATATGTTCAGTCGCAAAAAAATGTTCCAGATATCTCAATTGGTGGTTATATATTATATTTATATTTTGGCGAGGTTTAGGCTTCGATGAACCTTTTGCTGTGGTGTTGAGCATACAAAATTTGAAATCAGGGACTCATGAAATATTAGGTGTGTATATGGGTTATGGGCTTACTCAGGCTTGTTTTTTGGGTATTGGGTACACGATTTCGGATAACCAACTAAAACTAATAACTTAAATCGGCTTAAACTTTATTTTAACAACCTTCAAAGACAAGTTGCCTGCTTATGTTACAAACATTTATACTATTATGTGCATAGGACGTATTATAGTATTATATATTGGATTAAGTTTTTTTTAAATTATTAAGGCTGATAAATATTTATATTTGAAATGAGAATATTCATCAATTTAAACGGGCTTACCACGCCGTCATTTATTTTCTGGTCTTACACATTTTCCTAGAAACGTTGAGCTATTAATATCTCCGTTTACATTACTCAAAGAAATAGCAACTTGACTTATTTAGATTATTCTTAAGGATTAAATTCACTTAATTGTTTTGTTTAAGTTATATTTATTTTAGTTATATATATATATTACTTATCTATATTATTAGTTATTATTTTGGCTTACGGTTTTTTAATAATCAAAACGATACACTATGTTGTTACCCAATGGAAATTTTCAAGTTCGCCGACCGAATTACAAAAATCGATGACCCGGGGATTTCCTTATGGGAAGCTTTACCTTTAACTATAGGGAACTGTAAAAAAAATTTTTATATAATATTTCAACATAGAATTTATGTTGTACAATGCCACTTCAGGAACATATGGAAAATCATCATAATACTATCTCTGGGAGGGTAAAATATATTAATAGTAAAAGGGAGAGTTTGTATTTTTCTAGAACAGGGGGAACCACAAAAGAGAAATTAAGATCCAGCGTGAATAAGTGAGTTATTTGAGGAGATTTCTCAAGACTCCAGAAGGATTGTCAATATCAATTACTTATATCATCTAAGGAAAATAAATAGAACGTTTTCTGTCGTTAGGACGTAACTTACACTCTAACTACAGTCACAGAAGAGAAAAAAGGGATATACATAATGGAGCTTAATTAGTGCATAAACAACAGTAGCATTGTCAGACTCAGATAAGAAGATAGAAATTCTTATTACTAGGTAAGCAAATTGCTGATTTTTTGGATAGGAGGATGTATTTATAAACTCTCATTACAATAGGATAATTAATGATATCCAGACAGTTAATATTTATGAGAAATTTTTTAAGACTTAGATTCAGATTATATATATATTTATTGTATAGAAGTTAATTAATGTATCAATATAAGGTCATTTTATTTTTTAACTTATAGCCTCTGGCTTATCAGGGAGTTATTATAAATAAATGGACTTAGTGTTATCCATTGTAAAAGTATAATTATTCCTCAGGTATACTCTTTTCATTAGGATTTAAAATAATCTCATGAGTTTTTATGAATAAATTTAATTGATGAAATATGATGGGATATTACTCTAATACCAATATTATATTTTGACATATGATAATTTGAGGCATATAAATGAATTTCGGAATTTTGATGTTCAGCATGGAGTGTCACCAGAATCATGTGTGTATTATTGGTATTCTACTTCATAATCAAATTCAAAGTGATTTATATTCAAGAATAGCTTGTAATTTCTTTCGAGAGAACAGTGGGATTTAATAAGAATGTAGGTATTTGTACACATTTCAATATTTCCGTTTTTTAACTATAAGTAATGGTGATATCTTAAAAAGGAAAGACTTGGATCATATTTGCAAGCTACTAATGAATTCACGATGTTATGAACAGGTGGATATAGCAGATATATCTTTGATTCTAGAAAAGAATTGAATTTTCGTATGATATAAGATTACGATGCAATGTTGATATTATAGAAATCATTCATTATACTTTCGAATGCTATGAAATGCAAAGTTAATTTTTGAAAACTTCTAAGATATATTGGAGCTCTCAAGAGTTTTTCTTCATGGTTCTATGGAACTATAAGGAAACATTTTATTTCATCAATTATTCTTCATATTTGAGTTTCCAGATATCTCAGTCAACTCTGAGAATTTGATAGAATGAGATTGAGACTTGGTAAAAAGTAAAAAGAAACACAATGAAAAGAACAAAATTAAAGAAGTAATTAGGGTTTGAATTGTGAATTTTAATGTGGAGTGGAAGAAGCTTTGTAGAGATTGATGACCTTTTCAAAGCAAGAGTATTATTGACCGAGGCGCTTCGTTACCGTATAGAGCGTCGATAGGCCGTAAAACTGGGGACTATTTTTCTTATAATGAAATATAATATAGACTTTGAGTTTAGTAAAATGATTGCTTGAGAATCTTGGCAATAATTGAGGTAGAAGTGATATAGTGTAGAAGTAGGATGATTAGGACTGTATTTGTCGACATCCCGTTTGTCGCGATTTGAGTTGATGCATATCATCTTTTTTTCAGAACCTTGTATTTATGGAATCCTATATCTTTTTTTGATTTGTCGCTCAATAATTCCACTAGGAATGCACAAAAGTTCATGTGCGCCTACGTGGCTGTATAAGACGTTACTCAAAAATCATCAGGGAAATTCATTTTAAAAGCATAATAGTACATACTATACTGTACGGCATCAGAAGTTCACAGATGTTTAGGTTTTTATTATTCAAGTTTTTGAAGGAGTGAGCAGCGGTCAGTTTTATTGGAAAAATGGAGATAGGTTAAGAAAAAGATCGTTGGGCTCTGTGATACAAAGCTGTTTGAAATTACTTTAATAGAAAGTTTCGTGCAAATTTTTTGTTTTTAATAAGCGACTGACGAAATTTGAACCTTTTTGCTTGAATTGGGAATGTAGAATCTGATACTTTCATTCTTTTCGATGTGGATGAAAGATACTTGCAACGTCCAGAGAAAGTTTTTTGGATTCCAGAAAGTCATAGAGTACTTTAATGATTCAACATAAATTACTTCCCCTTCAGTGCGCATCTTCCGAACCTCGTTAAAATATTAGGATCTTGCGATAAATGATATTGTTAGCTATAAGTTTTTTTCAGGATATAGCCCCAGGGAATATATTTGGAGGAAAAAGCAAAAGAACTGATGACTGGTTTCTCTCATTGCTCGGCGTGTGTATAGTCTATACTCGTATTGGTTTTCTTTGTTTTTACTAAAAATGGCTATGGGTTATTATACATATCTTACCAGCAAATAGATATCTTTACTTCGGATAAATTGGGGTAGCCATAAGTAGAGCAAGATATGTAATGAGTAACATTCTTGGCCTTTATCGGTGAGACAAGACGAGCAAGATGCTTCATAGATTTCCGGGGAGCTGGGGCTTGGGTGGTGGGACTTCACGTGGGCTTAGCCATGGTAACCTTGTATGTATATTTGCATAGTAGTGAATTGTTATTGAGCAGGCCTTAACTTAACTCAGCTATAGTGACTCCAACGGCATACCGTATGCAGGTTTGACATTTGGCAGTAACTGTTTATTTTTGACCTACTATTCTCTTATTATTTACCAAGTGAGTTATTATCTTAATAGTTGATAGTGTATGTATTTACATTCTATTAATATACTCCTTTATACTATATATATCGCAATCATGATTGCATTTCTTCGGTAAAATTCCAGTAAGGTATTTTACTTCAGGTACGTTTAGATGAGTCTGAGTAGATCGTTAATTAATTCAAATATATCACTTACGTACGGATGGATTGCTAACATTTCAATTATTAAGGTACTTATTATATATATGGATGGTTGATAAATTTAATATGAGTATCCAAAAGTGAATAATAGGTATTTATAATTAACATATTTTTTGTGTCATACCGCTTCTTTGTGTTTATGAGTGATTGTCACATTCAGATTAATTAATTAAATTAGTAATAATTTATTTAATTCCAATTTAATTTCTTCTTATTCATTAGTCAGGTTTCACTTACTATATATATCCCCTGCTATTTTCATATTAGTGACTTAATTATGGGACAGCCTTTATATAGGCGCGGTCAAAGGATTACATTAGTGACTCCAAATAGAGATATGGTTCCACCGATGGGAAGATCCATAATTGATACTGGCAGGTTCGATAGGAACGAGATTTATTACAATTCAGGTGAACATCCGTAGCGTCTATGAACAGGACGTTAGTAAACAGATGACAGTTAAAAACATTTTTCATATATATAATACAATTTTTCGTTGCCACTATCGTTCATCGAGTCAAATTTTCAATCTTGGTTATTCTAAGATAATTGTAAAGAACTAATTTTTGAATAATGAATGAGACCCATCTCAATTTTTCAATTTCTTCGATATGAATATAATAATAATAATGGAATTAGAATACTTGAATTCAATTTTTTACGACATTATAATTTATTATTTGTTATTTATACTTATATACATAATTATATATATATTATATATTATACGTTTATCTCTTGGTCTGAGTTGAGCTATAGAAGAAAGTTTCTAAAATAAAAGCTGGTAATATAATATTTTATTGATGGCTATACCTAATCAAAATACGGACATACTCCTCCGTTACGTACTAGCTTGCTTTGCTACTTAAACACTGAACTGGTGTTAGAGGAAATAGAGCCGTGGAATGCTTTTTCAGTTACTATGTTACGATCACAGAATTATTATCTTGGTATTAGGGGACACTCTATGGCTGATTAAATAGGTTGCCGTGTAGGAATCTCCGGCGGACCCTTTAACATTTGGTTCCTATTTGCTGAATCTGCTTAGAGCTCATTATCCCACTCATTTCGAAACAAGATATTTTCACTTACTCTTTTCATTTACTTATAGGATGT
This sequence comes from Trachelipus rathkii, assembly GCA_015478945.1. Lineage (NCBI taxonomy): Eukaryota > Metazoa > Arthropoda > Malacostraca > Isopoda > Trachelipodidae > Trachelipus > Trachelipus rathkii. The sequence goes on from JABUQX010008101.1 coordinate 14,364, forward strand.
CAGCTACGACATGTTAAGCTATTTATCGACACAGTCTTAGCGCCAATCTTTAATCCTCTTTTTATTAATCACTTTTCTGCCGGTTTAGAACATTTCCATCATGTTGTTTAGACGTAAGGAGGTATAGCTTCTCGTGTAAGGGATAACGGGGATACGGTGAAGAAGGTTAAGTGGTTTTGGCTCCTTTCACATTGAGCTATTTTTGGCCGGCAAGCTGGGCTGGTGGTGTGAGAATTCGTAGAGCGGTTTCTGTTCCAGGGAATAGCGATTCTAGAGGAGCTCTTTTCTATTTGCTTGAGAGACGTTACCCCGGGAGGCGAAAAGAAATTGGTTATTTGGGATGGTATATCATCATGTATAATGATAGTAGTATGGGAGGAACCTACTTGTGTAGGGAGGGAGCTATCGTGTGTAGATGAGAGGGGCTTTGCTATGATGGAGATGGTTGATATTCTTCAAGGAAAGGGCCTAATTTTGTGGATTTTGCCTCCAGGCCTGTGAATAGAATAGACAAGATTTTTGAAAGGAACGGTGAAAATGAGCTTGGTGGTGTCGGTGTGCAATTGTTTTGTGTTGATTCGGTTGGAACTACGAAGAGGATGAAGGATGGTGGGGCATTAAGAAGGGACTTCTGAATGTCTGAAGGGTAGTGATTTTGTGTTGTATAGACATGTTATATGCCTAGTAGAAATTTCTTTGTGGGTGTGCTGAGTATTCGCTCTTAGATCTATACTATTAACAAGGTTTAAATCTTTAGTTTGATGATATAGTAAAGTTAACGCTCTATTTGTAGTGTGGGTTGCTTGTAATATAACAATTAGCCATTCTTGGTAATTGAATATGTTGATCGAATGATTTTAATGATTATCTGGAGTTATATTCTCGAATTAATGTTTCTAATTATTATTGGGATGTGATGCAGTGGGAATGGTCAAGTATTCAGTTTCATTTTTGGCGCGCACTTTATTGCTCGGTTTTCTCTCTCACGTATTTTTTTTACATCATGATATCAATATATAGTTATGTGCATGATATATACGGGCTAAAGCCGCTTTATTTTTCAAGATAAGAGGGTGTCGTGATAATATACTAATCATAAGAAGTTTACCTCTGCAATTGCGCATATGAGCATAAGACGAGTGAGCTTTTAATAAGTTTTGGTGAGATTTAAATTTCAGATAGGAAATCATGATTTATATTAAGAGGTATAAAT
>JABUQX010008103.1:5000-7500 GCA_015478945.1 Trachelipus rathkii
CTGAAGAAAGCTTTTATTTTTTTTCAGAAGAGTAACCATTGATAGTTATTAGGATAAAGACATTATTAGACTGCCCTAGAATAATATTAATGTCGAATAGCAGTGATGATGATGCTGAAACTGAAGTTATGATGGATGATGTATGGTGAAGATGTGATGAGATGTGCAGATGATGATGATGATTTCTCTCATTTTACCCAAATCTTTATTCAGAGAAAATGTTACATTTTACATGTGAGAATATTTACAACTTCTTATAGCCAATTAAATTATAATAACAAAATAATTTCCCTAGTATCTGAAATGGGTCTACTAATTGCAACACAGTGTCTTGTCCTTTGAGACCCAAATATAATTAATAGTAAGTATAAAAATGTTAATAAAGCTAGAATATATAATAATAATAACATTAAGATTAAGGTTAACTATCAACTAATAAAATTAATAAAATCTAATAAGAGGTTAATAATATACTAATAAAGATGTTAATATTCAATAATAATAATATAATGATAATAAAATAATAATAATATAATAATAATATAATAATAATAATAATAATAATAATAATAATATAATAATAATAATATAAGAAGAAGAAGAATAATAATAATAATAATAATAATAATAATAATAATAATAATAATAATAATAATAATAATAATAATAATATAATAATAATAATAATAATATAAATAAAATAATAATACTAATATAATAATAATAATAATAATAAAATAATAATAATAATAATAAGAAGAAGAAGAAGAAGAAGAATAATAATAATAATAATAATAATAATAATAATAATACAATAATAATAATATAAATTAAGAAAAAAAAGAGTATAATAATAAAATAATAATAATAATGATAATAATAAAAAAATATAAAAAAATAGCAACAACAATAATTTTAATAATAACAGTAATAGATTATATTATTAATAAAAACATAAAATAGTAATAATAAAATAAGTTATTTTACTAGTAATAGTATCCATACAATCATTTCATACAGTAATCCAACTCCTAAAAATAATGATGATGATGATGACGATGTTAATAATAATAATACCCCCTCCTTGATTAGGGCTCTGCTCGTAAGTGGTGGTAACATCTGTAATATATATATATATTATATATATATATATTAATATATATATATATAATATATATATATATATATTATATATATATATATATATATATATATATATATATATATATATAAAATATATATATATATATATATATTTATATATATAATATATATCATATATATATATATATATATATATATATATAGTATATTATATATATATATATATATATATATATATATATTAATATATATATATATATATATATATATATATATATATATATATATATTATATATATATATAATATAATATATTTATATTTTTATTATCGATAGGATATCCGATCGGTATCGGTATCGGCAGTATCGGCCATTTTTTTGGGTATCGGTATAGGTATCGGTATCGGTATTCATTAATATGGCCGATACTTGGCCGATACTTCTTACTTTCTGGGTGAAGAATTATGAGAAACTTTTAGATTCAATAATAAATCTAGTTTCGATATATATAAATAGTTCTAATAAGGAATTCCTTAAGCTAGCTGAAACTCCACAAAGAAATTCTTATTTTTCTGACGGTGATATTACACTTTAGAGTGCATTAAATATGCATAACCGAGGATTCTTGCTCGCGTGACAAAAAAAGATTCACAGAAGTGGAAGCCGCCTTATCAGTAACCCCTGGCAACATCACTGATAGTAACGATGGTGGCTTTTCAGCAAATTTTTTGACTTCCCTTTTCAAAAAATGAGGGGGCTCAAAAAATTGTGTCTTGGCTAGCGATTCACAATTATATTTACAAGAACTGGCAATTACATTAGTTTGCTTGGTAAATAGCTACTTCAAATTCGTGATATTTTCACATTTCATGTAAAATTCGCAGCAAACTGTCTTCTCTAAAGAAGTGCCTTCTTATCATTATTTCTGTCTGTACTTCTGCTCTAAGGTTAAGAATATACTTATATTATACTACATCATCTGTAAAAAAAATTTAATGCCACTCGCAAAAGTTTTTAAACTAGCAATACTCATTTGCAGCCGAGTGTTTTTATTAATTTTTGTTAATATCATACAAATAGTGACATTTTCTTGTTTTTCTTTTTCCAGGCACGAATAGTTTCTTCCACTTGCAAAATCTGAAAATTCGGAACCATGGCTAGTAAAAGGAAGACAAGACTGGCAACTTCCACTCACATGAGTAACTTCATTGGAACTGGTCGAGAAATGCTGCCTTCTGAACTCCCAACTCTACGTGATGTTCTAAGATATGGGCATCTGCTAAGAGAGCAGAATGGAGAGAATGTCAGAAATTACCCAGCAGCCACTCTTGCAAAGGATATTTATCCAAAAGTGCTTGAAAAGTGGGAGCTAGCAAACAGTTGTTTTGTGGTGCCA
>JABUQX010008103.1:15000-22500 GCA_015478945.1 Trachelipus rathkii
CCAACCATTTTCCGCGCTTTTATGGGGGTATAAAAGCTTGAACTCGGCCTCAGAGCTTCATTCCTTGTCATAGTTAGTCGCCCGCATGATTTATCCATTACGATTTCCATTTGCCTTGTTTTCCCGATAGAACCTGCTCTACAAAAACGTCCAGATTCAACTAGATTATATAGGCGATGTAAAGTAATAAATGTTTTGATTGCTTTCATTCTTCAAATAGAGCATTCACGAAAGGTTTAGTGCTTCTCAAAAGAAATGCTTAGCTCGAGTTTGGCTCTTTTCAAACTTTCTTTTTAATTTGGAAAGGAACGAAAGGTGCTTATTGCCTTTTCGTGACTGGTAATTTATCTTATTAGTGCGTGTTATATCTGTTCAAGGCACGGGCTGATTACCTAAGATATATTTTTCCCCTAAAATTTTTTCCAGAGTAGTGCTTTTGTATTATTCCCTTCTTTCTCATTTCAGCATTAGATAGGGAACTGGCTATTTCTACTATTTGCTACTATTTCTGAAACTTCGATTAAATTTGTAAAGAACGGGTTCTCTCATTTGACTTACAGCTTCTGTGTCTTGGAAAAAGTTAGATTATATCTAATTAGTGAGTGTTATCTCTGTCCGAGACCTGGGCTGACTAGCTAGGATACATATTTTTATTTGACCTTGAAATTTTTCCAGAGTAGTTCTTTAGTATAAATTCCCTTCTTTCTCATTTCAGCATTAGATAGGGAATAGGACTCTCCTATTTCCGAAACTTCGATTAAATTTGTGACAAAAGGGTTCTCTCATTTGGCTTACAGCTTCTGTCTTGGAAAATGTTAAATTTTTTCCAAGATCCCTAGAGAATACGATTAAGTGTCGAATTGGAAAATTTAGCTCATAGGATAGGTGTCTCTAAATTGTTTTTAAATTTTTTTCTACGAAAATTTTAATATATAGCTCTTTTCTAAGAATATTCAATTTTTTTGGCGAACTCGAGACAGTTTCAATTCCAGATTTGAAAACTGATGCTTCATTTTTCTAAACCAACCCGTTTGGAACATCGATAGAAAGCCGTGTTGCAGTTACGATTTAGATTTTCGACTTTACTTTTAACCTACAATCTACTTTTCCATATTTAGTATTGAAATGAAATGTTACAAGTTAGATTAATGCTAACCTTGCCTAAATCCAACACGTTTTTTTTTTAAACATTTTTGTTTTGTTTTTTGAACACATTAAATTTGACTCTCCCTTTGCTAAATACAATATAAAGGTAAAAATTAAACGAATAAATTCATCATTCGGTATATCGATAAAATATAGTTAATCATTGAGTTGCATTTACTATTAAAAATTATCACCAATCGATATTGTATATCGATTCTTACTATCAGGAATTGCATATAAAATTTTGCTCTCAGAAAAGAAAAAAGAATGATTTCGTTCGCTTAATTCAATAACAATAAATATGATTTTTTCTCAAACATAGTGGTAAATTTATTGTTGGTAACGATTAAAAATTTAACATTATTTATATAAAGGATTTATATTCAAGAGATTATTATCAATAGGAAAAAAATTATAGTGTTATTATCAAGGTAAAATGCTTTCCACTGCTAAGTCTAATTCCTTGTGAGTTAATAGTTTTCCCTTTACAAAAAAAAAAAACTTCGTTCTAAGGGTTGAAATATTTGAAATGCCTAAGCTACCGCTTTAAATTATATTTTCCATAGTGAGTGTGACTTGGTTTGTATTTGACTGTTAAATATAAATTAACAGTTACATAAAAAATTTGTATAAAGTAAAATATAAAACATTATATTATTTAGTATTTGGTATATATCTAATATTGAACTTTATCAAACATTTGCGCTCGCTCTCGTCAACTGATGTATATATATATATATATATATATAGTAATAGTACTATTATATATATATTATATATATATATATATATATATTATTATATATTATTATTACAGCATATATATATATATATAGATATATCATATATATATATATATATATATATATATATATATATATATATATATATATATATATATATATATATATTATATTATATATATATTGTTATATATATATATAAAGAATATATATATATATATATATATATATATATACATATATATATATAAATACAGATACTAAAAATATATATATATATATACATATATATATATATATATAGCATGTTGTTGGTTGTTACATGGTTATATGTTGTTACATAAGATGTATAGTATATATATATAAAGGTTATATATATATATATATATATATATATATATATATATATATATATACACAAAAAAATATATATATATATATATATATATATATATATATATATATATATATATATAAGTTATATAGTATATATATATTAGTGATGGAACGATTAAAAATTTTCAGCCGATGCCGATTCCGATACCGATACCAGTCAAAAGTGCCTAGCCTAATTCGAAAGAAAACATTCTTTATATATATATATATATATAGTATATATATATATATATATATATATATATATATATATATATATATATATATATATATATATATATATATATATATATATATATATATAGGGTGGAAAACTGACAGCCAAGGTCACAGCCAGAATGTTGCAAAGCAATGTTGCAAATGTTGCAAGCAACATTTTGCAACATTGGTTTTTCAAGCTTGACGTGTCAAGGTTAGGGTTTTTAAGGTCGGTGAGACCGAATTTAAGGTCTGGAAGACCGACTTCCGAGGTTTTGAGCCTGAACTCAAGGTTTTAGCCCCAGAAGTGGGGCGGAGCCCCTCAAAAGGGGCTTTTTGGTTCCTAGAAGGTTTTAAATGATCGATAGATCATTTTTGACGGTTCCAATCGATTTATCGTGATCGATTACCCCTAAATCGATTTTTAAATCGTCTTTCTACGTGCTCTGGTTGGCATTTAACAATGAAAAACATAATCGAAAGAAAATAATTACTATAATTAACATTCGATTAATCGCTGTAGTATCTGTACAGTTTGGGATCTAGCACCCTTTTCGATATGAAGGAATAGAGATATAGGTCTGAAACTTGGAATATAATCTATATATGGGGTAAGCATGAAACCGTGTAAATTTCAAGTCTCTAGGATGTATATAGAGGTCACCCCTGAGAGCGGCTTCACCCCTCGTTTATACCCTTTTGACTTAGTTAAGTTAAGATTAAGTTAAGCTTAACGACGTTAGTTAAGCTGATGACGTAATCTCGTCGCAGACGAGATTACGTCAGTGCGCGAGCGTCGCAACATGTCAACCCTTAAAAAAAATTAAAATTGATCGTAGAAGACTGAAACTTGGAGACAGGTTGAAGGAGACGGAGTTGGAGTTGGAGTCGGATTCTGAGACGGAGTCGGAGTCGGATTCGGTTTCGGAGTCCAGGGACCCCACCGGAGATGGGTCCCTTCCTGAAAAAAAAAGAAGAAGAAATGCATGGAATGCAAAACAGAAGAAGAAGAAGAAGAAAGGAAGAAGAAGAAAGGAGTCGGAGTCGGAGTCGGAGACGGAGCTGGATTCGGACTCGCTTAAGTTATTATTATAAGTTTAATTTTATTATTTTAATTTTTATTTTTTATTTTTTTATTTTTAAATTTATTTTTCTAACTTTATTTTTTTATTTTTTTATTTTTTATTTGTTATTTTTTTTATTTGTTTTTTTTTCATTTTTATTTTTTTTTTTTTTTTTTTTATTTAAATTTATTTTTCTTACTTTTTTTTTTTGTAAGTTTTATTTTGCATTTATACTTTTGTTTATTTTTATTTTTATTTATTTTTTTAATTTTTAATTTTTTAATTTTTTAATTTTCTAACTTTATTTTACATTTATACTTTGTTTAATTTGTGTTGGTGTGTGTGTGTGTGTGTGTGTGTGTGTGTGTGTGTGTGTGTGTGTGTGTGTGTGTGTGTGTGTGTGTGTGTGTGTGTGTGTGTGTGTGTGCGTGTGTGTATGTCATTTATTCTTAGTTGAAATGTTAGAGATATGCTTGAAAGTGCGTGACTAGGTGTTACGCTTTGATGTAATGTTAGTTACTTACTGTTGTTAAGTGAGGAACTTTGTTAATGTTGACTGCTTATTCATGTTTAAGGTGTGTCAGGTTTGTCGCTGTACATTATTTTCTTAGTTCAGATGATGCTAAGTAATCTTTATTAATGTGAAAACTTTGTTACATTAGAGTATATTCAATGATCAGTATGATAATTACATATGGTTGTGGTAAATTTTTGTTAAATGTTACTATGTTAATGTAAAAATATCAGTGATATGTTAGAAAAAGTGTAAGTAGGTTACGTTCTGCACTCAATGTTAGTTACTTTACTGTTGTTAAGTATGAAAGCTTGTAAATGTGTATGTGTGAGTGTGTCATTTATTCTTAGATCATTACACTACTGTTCACATAACTGATTCTGTTCTAACATGTACATATCGTCAATTGCATTGCATCTTGCAAAGATAAACCGTTTTTCTAAATGTTGAAGACTAACATTTATATTTTCAAATCTCATTTTCTTTTTATAAACGTTAACTAATATAATTTTTTTTTCCTAAGTTGAAACATGCATATACTGTTTACTATTTTTTTATGTTTTTATTTTACATTTATACTTTGTGTTTAATTTTATTATTTTAATTTTTATTTTTTATTTTTTTATTTTAAAATTTATTTTTCTAACTTTATTTTTTTTTTTTTTTTTATTTGTTATTTTTTTATTTGTTATTTTTTCATTTTTATTTTTTTATTTTTTTATTTAAATTTATTTTTCTAACTTTATTTTTTTTTGGTAAGTTTTATTTTTTTTTTTTTTTTTTTTTTTTTTTTTTTTTTTTTTATTTTAATTTTTTAATTTTTTTTTTTTTTTTAATTTTTAATTTTCTAACTTTATTTTACATTTATACTTTGTTTAATTTTTTTATTTTTAATTTTTTATTTTTTTATTTTTTTTTTTTTTTTTTTAATTTTAATTTTTATTTCTTTAAAACTTTTTGTTTTTACTAAAACATTTTATACTTTTCATGTTTATAAGATAAAAATTTACGTTCTGTGTGTTGGTGTGTGTGTGTGTGTGCGTGTGTGTGTGTGTGTGTGTGTGTGGGCGTGTGTGTATGTTATTTATTCTTCATTGATATGTTAGAGATATGCTTGAAAAAGTGTGAATAGGTTACGTTTTGTATGTAATGTTAGTTACTTACTGTTGTTAAGTGTGGAACTTTGTTAATGTTGACTGCTTATTCATGTTTAAGGTGTGTCAGGTTTGTCACTGTACATTATTTTCTTAGTTCAGATGATGCTAAGTAATCTTTATTAAAAGGTGAAAACTTTGTTACGTTAGAGTATATTCACGATCAGTATGATACTCACATATATTGTATAAATTTACAATGTTACTATGTTAAGGTAAAAATATCAGTGATATGTTAGAAAAGGTGTAATAGTAGCTACGTCTTTGTTATGTTAGTTAATTTCACTGCTGTTATAAACTTTGTTAACGTTTACAGTTTATCGCAGCTTAAGGTGTTAGGTTTGTCTTTGTACATTATATTTTTAGTTCAGATGATGCTAAGTAATCTTTATTAATGTGAAAACTTTGTTACGTTAGCATATAGTCTTCACTGATCAGTGTATAAAGAATTTGTTTTATGTTATGTTTATCCAACAAAATGATACTCGAAATGACTTGAATCAATAGATCAATAGATCACAACTGGACCGAAGGGTGGTTGGATGGTGGTTGGATGGTGGTTTGATTTCTGATTTACTGCTTTAGGGTATGTAAAACGTTACAATTTTTGTAAAAATTTGACCTTAATCAATAGATCAAATGATCACAGATGTAGTCAGGAGGGGGTTGGATAGTGGGTTGATTTAGTGATTTACCAGCTTTAGGGCATGCAAAACGCAAATTTGTAAATATAAACATAAAAGAATAAGAAATTTTATTTATTTATTTATTTATTTATTTTTTATTTTTTTTGATGGTTCTGAAACCATTATTTTCGAAATCTACAGACCCATTAACATATATAAAGACACATCCACCAACATTGTTGTTATACGACTGTTTATTAACTCGGCACCGCACCGACTCCTACACCGGTGTCTGTGCCTACTCCTAGACTCATCCTCCTTCATCTTCTTCTTCCTTCCTCATTCTTCTTCCTTCATCCTTTCTTCTTCTTCCTTTCTTCTTTCTTCTTTCTTCTGTTTGCATTCCATGCTTTCTTCTTTCAATTGGGACTCCAAATCTCTCTGGACCCGAGTCCGAATCACAGCTCCGTCTCCGACTCCGACTCCTTTCTTCTTCTTCCTTTCTTCTTCTTCTTCTTCTGTTTTGCATTCCATGCATTTCTTCTTCTTTTTTTTCAGGAAGGGACCCATCTCCGGTGGGGTCCCTGGACTCGAAACCGAATCGACTCCGATCTCCGTCTCCCGAATCCGACTCCAACCTAACCTGCCCCCGACTCCGTCTCCTTCAACCTGCCTCCCCCAAGTTTCACTCTTCTACGATCAATTTTACCTTTTTAAGGTGTGTATGTGTGAAGCGTTTCGCAAAGATCGACCGACCCGCCCTGCGACGATCACGCTCGAGCCTACCACGTTAGGCTTAACTCAATCTCGGGTTTGGAAAGATAAATAAACGTGGGCGTAGCGGCTACGCTCTCGGGGGTGACCCCCCTCTATATACATCCTAGAGACTTGAAATTTACACGGATTCGTCCTTATCCCATATATAGATTATATTCCAAGTTTCAGACCTATATCTCTATTCCTTCATATCGAAAAGGGTGCTAGATCCCAAACTGTACAGATACTACAGCGATTAATCGAATGTTAATTATTGTAATTATTTTCTTTCGATTATGTTTTTCATTGTTAAACGCCAACCAGAGCACGTAGAAAGACGATTTAAAACGAGTAATCGATCACGATAAATCGATTAGAACCATCAAAAATGATCTATCGATCATTTAAAACCTTCAAAAAAACCCCTTTGGGGGGCTCCGCCCCACTTCTGGGGCTAAAACCTTGAGTTCAGGCTCAAAACCCGGAAGTCGGTCATCCAGACCCAAATTGCTCACCGATCCTTAAAACCCTAACCTTGGACACGTCAAGCTTGAAACCTACGTTGCAAAAATGTTGTTGCAACATTTGCAAACATTGCTTTGCAACACTCTGGCTGTGACCTTACGTCAGTTGTCCAATCCTATACCAATATATATAGGAGTATATATATATGAAGAGCAGCAGTATATATATATATATATATATATATATATATATATATATATATATATATATAGTTATAGTTATATATATATATATATATATATATATATATATATAGTATAGTTATTTATATATATATATATATATATGTAGTAGGATATATGGTATATATATATATATATATATATAGTATATAGTATATATAAAGAGTAAATATATATATATATATATATATATATA
>JABUQX010008103.1:27500-35000 GCA_015478945.1 Trachelipus rathkii
CAAAAAAATGTTTCGTTTTATATTTTTATTGAATCTTATATATTTTTTGACGCTGAACACAGAAATGACCTTCATTTTTTTCTATCATCGATACTTTGAGGGTTATTGCAATATTTCAGATTTTGCATTTTTAAGGTTTGTTAATGAACTTACACTGTAGGTACTTATTTTATTTGAAGGTTTATATTTGCGAACAAAAACTTAAATAAGACTTTTTTACTTGATAAGATACATACTAATATCCCTAAAATATATGTCAATGCTTTGATATGCCAAAAACATTCTTACTTTGCATTTAAAAGTGCTTTGTGGATCGTGCTTTTCTCTTGTGAGTCGATTTGGTTATTTGGTTTCTCTTATCAAAAACCACACATAATCACCCATCATGGCACTATCCCAACGTTTCTGGTATCGCCTTTCCATTGTCTGAATGTCCTGGTGAAACCTTTCACAATGTTCTTCACTTACATCCCTAAATTCTCTCGAAAAAATTCCAAATGCGAGTGTAAATAACGAACCTTTAATGACATACGGCACCCCATTTTTTTCATAACAATCAATGAGCATTTTTATCAGCTGTTTTTAATTTGGATATTTATAATTTCCTAAAAATCCCTGAAAACATCTACAGAATGCACACCAGCATCATTTCAATTATAGATATCTTTTACCTTTAATTCAAGGATTTAAGCATATTTAAGCATGTTTCAATGAGTTAACCATCTTCCAGAAAAGAAAAGAGAAAAACCTGATCATATATATATATTATATATATAATTATATTATATATATTATATATATATATATATATATATATTATATATATATATATATATATATATATTATATATATATACTAATATATATATATATATAATGGGTAGAGTGATTATATGTATATATACACTATATATATTATATATTATATATATATATCTTATATATATATATATATATTATATATATATATATATATATTATATATATATTATATATATATATATTATAAAAGAGGTACATATATTGTATACATTACGTGTCTTCTCTTATTTCATGTCATAGATTGTCATAAACAATTTTTACTTAAGAAGATGTGTGAAAATAAAGGGTAGTTTCATTATGAGAACTGGGCTTGGAATGAGGGAATATTGGATTATAAGAAGAGAATTGCTTCCTTTACTTTCATATTTTGTAAATTATTGCACCATGCAGAAGCAGCAGCCCATCAAGTGATTCGTGCTTCGCATATTCTGGATAATATGCAAAAGGCATTAGCTTTTTTGTCTGTGAATTCATCTTTCTAGGGTTGTTTTTAAACTTCCACATTATAAATACTGAAGTGTCCAGTTGGCTTATTACTTAGTTACCAAATAGGCATACCAAGTAGAGCTGTACGCTAGTCCAATTACTTTGGTTACCTTTTTTTCCCCAAACAAAATACTTGGTTCCCTTCACAATTTTGGCGGAAATGTTGCTTAGAACCAACATAATATCCACACACATAACAAAATGAAACTGCCAACGTTTTACACTGTCTATTCCAAATTTTAAAATGTTTATATATATATTATTTATATTCTGAAAATTATATAAAAGATATTTAAGTTTTGTACCTCACCTTCAATTATATCATTGCATAGACATGTAGTTAACAATGGTATTATATATATATAGTATATATATTATATATATATATTATATATTAATTATATATATATATATATATATATAGATATTCATATATTATATATATATAATATATATATAATTAATTATATATATTATTATATATATATAACTATATATATATAATATAATATATAAGCTCTAAGTTGCAGTCCCATAAAACGATTGTGCCATGCCGGTAACCACCCTACAAAAATGAGAAGATGCCAGTAAATACTTCCTGCCGTGTAACATAAAACGGGTCGTGCTAGAGAAAAAATAAAAACATATTTGGATCTGCATAAATATATATAAAAAACATAAAGAATAAGAAGAAACAAAAAAAATTTTTTTTTTGTTACATTTGTAATCGGAAAGAAGGAAATGGGTTTCCATATGGCCCCAAGAAATGAGAGTTGATATAATAATATATATTATTATATAATATATATTATATATATATATATATATATATAATTATATTATAAATTATATATATATATAATAGATATTATATATATATATATTATATATATATATATATGACAAGCACTTGCTGACGTTAGATTTCATGTTCCTATTTAGATAAAGTGAAGGAACATACATGTTCATAATTAACAAGGAAGTATTAAAGCTCGTCCTTTAAATAAATTGTTATCTCTGCCATTGTACATTTATCCCTATTTAACGTTGTTAATTTTATGCTAATTTGATCATCTCTTATACCGAAATATTGATGAATCGCGTTCATTTTACCGGCGAGAGAGAGAGAGGGAGAGAGAGAGAGAGAGAGAGAGCGAGAAGAGAGAGAGAGAGAGAGAGAAGATGAGAGAAGAGAGAGATAGAGAGAAGAGAGAGAGAGAGAATTGAGAGAGAGAGAGAGGAGAGGGGAGAGAGAGAGTACGAGCGTAGTTTATTACGGAATTTAAGTTTTCTACCACTTCGAATTTAAAATTATGTTTCGGAGGGAAAAGGCCGGAAATATTACTTTAAGTGTTTTAGTAATTGCGACGGTATAATATTAGCATTATATAATATTATATATATAGTATATATATATATATTATTATATATATTATATATATATATACTATTATATATATATTATATAATATATACTATATATATATATTATATATATATATATTTTTTTTTTAAATTTTTTTTTTTATATATATATAATATATATACTATATATATATTATATATATATATATATCATATATATATATATATATATATTATATATATATATATATAATATATATATATATATATAATATTATATATATATATATGTATATATATATATATATATATATTATAATTTATTTATATATTATTATATATTATATATAATTTATACATTTTATATATATATATATATATATATATATATATATATAATATATATATATATATATATATATATTATATATAATAATATATACTATATATATATTTATTATATATATATATATTATTTATATACATATTATATATATATATATAATATATATTATATATATAGTAATTACACTCTGATTTGAAAGTTTTAAGACGGTATAGACAGGCTAAGGTGTGCGCCGGGGTGAAAGGAAGCATGTTTTGATGTTTGCAACTTAATAGAAGATCAAGTGATATCTTACCTCAGTGCCGAGTTGCATCTTGGATTGAGAGAAGAACGTGCTGTCCTGTCTGGGTTGTAATTTTGGATTTCTGTCAACAATGGCTGAAAAACGTAACAAAAGATTTTGTGTTAAAATTTTGTTTTAAATCGCGGAAAGTCAGTTTCGGAGACTTATGATCTATTCAAAAATAGCTTATGGAGATAAATATCTGAGCCGTCAAAATGTTTTTATATGAGTTCAAACAGATTCAAGAGATTGCCGCGGAATCAGTCAAGAATGCACAGGTCCTGCCGGTTTTACTTCAAAATCTAACGAAAATGTGAAAGTTCGCATTAAGTGAGGCATCTGACAGTTTAGACTAGAACTAGGGAGATGTTTTGATGAACTGAATTTAAGTTTTACGTGGTAGTCAATTTTAATGTAAATTGAAAATGCGTCGGTGTTTGCAAATTCTACCAAAATGTTGTCAGACAAGCAAAAACAACCCAAAAACCGACTTTTTGGGGAAAAGGTTGTCCCAAGACCTGATTAACCAATCGAAAGTAGCCCAGATGTGTTAAATTAGTGGTTAATTAATGGCGACAAATCAGGGTTTATGGTTACGACCCAGAAACAAAGCACAATATGTAGTGGATGGATCCAATTTTCGCAACGACCGAAAAAAAGGCGCCGAAAAAGTTATTGAATGTGTGAAAACAGTGTTCAAGTTATTTGATTTCTACGGGTATAGTGCATCACGAATATAGCCCTAAAGGTCAAAGAGTCAACCAGGAATACTAAAAAGTATCCTTCAGGGTTTGCGAAAAAGTGCCGAGAAAAGCACGCATGTGGCGAGACAAAGATAAAGTCCCACCTCGAAATTGCACCGGCTCAATGTGGACTTCTACGCATTACAGAATTTTTTACTTAATTCAAATACCTGTTGTTCAACATCAAAGTCCTCTGAGTATAGATCTGCCGCATTTCTTCTGTTTCAAAATTGAAAAATTTCCTGAAAGGAAACGATTTGGCTAAATTGAAGACATCCGCTGGGAATGCGGAAGAGGGTTCTTAAACTTTACGAAAGAGAATTTCAGGGAATGCTCCAAAGTGGCAACACGTTGGAGCGGTGGTGTTCAGGTCGGAAATACATCACAATAACCTGTTTAGTCTACCCATTTTGAAATTACAGGACAGGCTTAAACTTTCCAATCCATATACATATATTAGATATATATATTATATATATTATATATATATATATATATATATATTATTATATATAATATAATATATATATATATATAATTATATATATATATATATATATTCTTAAAACAAAGAAATAAGCAGGGAGGTAAGGAATTACTGCTTCTCGGGATTGAACACCGCAATGTTGCGAATTGAGGGCAATATGCTCGATGCTTTACGGCGACTGAGCTATCCCTCAACCCAAAAAAGTTGAGTTCAAGAACAGTTTAAAAGCAATCCGATGTTCAAAATATAAAATCACCAGGTGTCCAGCCTGTCCTATCCCTCGTTCTTAATAATATCTGTAGTTGTTAAATATTGCTTAATCGCAATTATATTATTAAAATTTATTATTAATTTAAAATGTTCTCTCGAACTCAACGTGTTTTTTGGGTTGAGGATAGCTTCAGACTTAAGCATCGAGCATATTGTTTTCATTTCGTAAATGCGGTGGAGTTCATCAGCCGGACGAAGGCAGTATTTCTAAATAGATAAATTGCGTATATTGATATATTTAACAACTATTATATATATATTATACTATTATATAATTATACTATATTATATATATATTATATAGAAAAACAAAAACAATCAAGAAATCACGTGCAAACGCACCACTCAGCCCACTATATATATATATAACTATACTATCACCTTATATTATATATATATATTATATATGATTATATATTACTACTATATATATAATATATTAATATATCAGTGCCTGCTTCTTGGCCTTCAGGCTAGACAGCGCTATATCGGGTGGTTGGAAAAATTCTCTTCCCATCACTCTCGCTAAATTTCATTCAGCTAGAAATCGTTGCAAAGATACTCTTCGACGAGCAAGCGGGCTTTCATCAAACGGAAAGTGCGGCTAACCTCTTTTGGTCTCCTACGGATAAATTTTCTGGCCTTTGACCAAAAAATCTCTAAAAAACTTCTGTAATCTGCCTTTCCTCATCTTTAATTCGATCTGATGGTTCTGTTGCTAATCTCCAACTGAAAAGGCATCTCTTCGGCCTTCCTAATTTTCCTCTATTCAACCCTGACGATTTCTGATTCCTCCTCCTCCACTTCCCTCTCAGGTTGTCCTATGTCTTTGCCATGTAGATTACATTGATCGGGTGCATGGCCTCTGAACTAATGAACGTTGGAGGCGGGGCCGGATGGCATCCTCTCGAGTTTTGAGAGTGTGCTTCGAGGCTGGCTCTCCTCTCGTTCAATAATTATTTCTCTTATGTCTCAATTACTAACACTTCCCTCAAGCTGTTGAAGCACGCACAGTGTCAACTATTCCGGAAAAAAAGGAAAGCCCTCTGATCTTACAACTATCGCCCTATAGCTCTCACCTGTAATTTCTATCTAAGATCTTTTGAAACCCTTCTCAACTCTCAGTTCGTTAGACATCTTGGAATTCATTCTCTTCTTTCCGAATAACCAAGTACGGCTTTCGGCTGTTCGAGGTCTACTGGTGTATACTTTCTATTAACCCGATTTATGGTTTTCCGCCCTCAGGAACTACGGGGAGACTTGCACGGTGGTGGCGCTAGACATATCAAAGAATTTGACGGGCTATGGCCACGCAGTCATGCTTCAGGCTCCCGTCTTTGGGTTTCTCCTTCTGCTTTGCTCTACTTATGTCTAGCTTTCTTTCAAGCTCGCATCAATATCGGGCTGTGTTGTGGAGCGACTTCTACTTACTTCTATATCTGTTAAATAGTGGTTGTTCCTCAGGTTCTGTCTTATCTCCTACTTTATTCTTAATTTTCATTAATGACTTCTATTACCTGCAATCTAACTCTATCCATCATATGCGATGACTCGACCCTTCATTCTTAAATCATTTCAATTCTGCTCCTCTATTCTTCTAGAATTGCCTCCTCGTCTTAATTTTCGATTCTATGTTCTCGCTGATTCTGGATAGGGAATTTTCCAGATTTGGGGTCGTCTCAACCTTGCGCAACTTCTGCAAATCACCCTCTCTAACACATTCTAATTTCTTTCTCTTTAGACGTTCTCTCGTCGCTCCTGTTTGACAATATAAAACTCCTTGGCCTTAACATAAACAAAAAAATTCTTGGAAACCTCACATCACAACGGTGCGTAGGGCGGCCTCAAGAACTGGGAGTCTGTTTAGACTGTGCGAGATTTTTTTTCTCTTCTCAGTTACTCCACTAATACAAGGGTCTCATCCGCTTGTATGCAGTACTGTTCTCAATATACTGGGTGGGCTCTGGGTTTCACCCGCTTTGACAGGCGTAGAGTCAAAAGCCAAAGGACTTATAAGCTGTTCTTAACTTCTCCAGTTCACTTGACCTCTTCTCTGCGGCGCCGATGTTGTGCTTTATCTCTTTTCTATAGGTATACGCCACTCAGGTGATTCGAGGAACTTACCACTGCTACCCCACCTTTACGAGCGCCTAGTTAGCACAAGGGGTGCCGTGTCTGCGCACGAGTTTTGTTGAAGTAGGTAACTCCAGGCTAGTTCGTTGCGGTGCTTCCTTCTTTCCTGCAAATCTGTTCTGTGGAATTCTCTTCCATCTCCTGTGTTTCCTGCTGAAATTAATCTCTTCATTAAGCCTTGCGTCTGTGCTCATCTGCGTAATTGTGGCGCTAGTGATGAAATTTTAGCGTGAAACACCCCCTCCTGAATAGGCTATGCCACGTGAGTGGTGGTGACAACTGATAAAAAAAAAAAACTAATAATACTATATAATATTTAATTATGGTGAATGTAGGACACCTAAAGGTGTCAGAAGTTAGAAAAGGCAAAAAAACACAAATACCAGGTTTAACAAAAAATGATTGAAAGGATGTTCATGGACGTGCTGTCATTTCATTCATTGAGCTTATTTTATTAAAGCTGAGTTTATTGTTATCTATCTTATTTTATTAGCTGAATGAAGCGTGACAGTCACGTCCACGAAACGTCCTATTAATAAATTTTATAAACTTAGTAATTTGTGTT